>JAJMLO010000021.1:0-132028 GCA_030569695.1 Yamadazyma vaughaniae | reverse complement strand
TTTCTTCGGTTTTTGTCCCCTTCCTCTACTTTTTGATTCCTTTGCTTTCTCACCTTCTCTAATCTTGCAATCCCTCTATCTTATCGATTTTTCCTTGATTTTTGGCCTTCTTGTTCCTTACTTACACTTCTTTCTTACTTGGTCTCTTTTGCGATTTTCACTTTTCCTCACTATCCTTCAACTTTCTCTCTACTAATTTGGTGCGATCGATGCTTCACTGTACATAGAAACCGTTTACCGAAATAAGAGGTTCTGTATAACATATATCGAAGGGCTCTCACAACCACTTTATCCTATGTTGCATAATTGTTTCAGGTCTGTTTGACTGTTGAGACTCCACCCCTAGATCCTCTCTATACCACGTATGCATATTAATTACCTTCAATGCTGCCCCGTCCAATATTCCTCCTTCCCATTACCGATAGCACACTTGTTGCCAATACACCGTAAGATTTTCATGAAATTGAACTTGAATTTTACATCAGATCATCATTAAACACCAGTTTTTTGAATTACTTCATCAATACTTCATCAAAAGAAATCTTGAAAAGCTAATGTTCTACAATAGTCAAATATAACATTTATTGAATCTTAAGTAAATAAGCTCTTAAGCTTCCTTAATCCATAATCTAAAGTCCTCACCTGGATGTTCATTACCAGTAACAAAATAAGGAACGAATTTAACTTTAGAACCATCAACCTCAGTAACCAAACTGATAAATTCAGCACTATTATACTTGTCGGCGACTTCTTCGAATTTTTGAGTAGCAGTGATTTTAATATCATCGACCGATTTCCCACTTGAGATTCCGGAAGTTTGAACACCATAAACGTATGGGCCTCTTTGGACAGCCAAATGACCAGCATTAGCCTTGACATTAGGATCAGGCTTGATTATTTCAACTGGAACATCAAAAGTTAACTTAATGCTTTCCTTCCAGACCTTTGGAGAGTAGACAATGTATCCATCGGAAACTTCGTAGTCAGAGTTGCTACTCTTGTATGGAGTTTCAGGTTCTCTAATTGCAATAGAAATTGGCTTACTTGTTTCGACATCAATAGTAACTTCTCCTTCAGTAGGGTATTTGGAGGTCAACTTGAACTTCACGTCACTAGTGTTAATTTCAGCACCAATGTATAAATGAGCAGCAACTAAATCGTCCTTTATCAGTAAGGAGTATTTTTCCAAACTACTGAAGAGTCTAGCAACATTTGGTGGACAGCAAGCGCATCTAAACCACTTTTGTCTAGTGTATGCCTTTTCTCCTGAAATAGGTTGGTTATAGTAGTAGGAGTCACCATCAATGTTAACTCCTCCTAAGACATCATTGTACAAAGCTCTTTCCATAGCCAAAGCCACCTTTCTGTCCAATTTGTCAATCAACATTCTTTCACATAAGAACATTAAACCAATGGAAGCACAAGTTTCGGAATAACAGTCCCATCTTAAATCGTAATCTTCTCCAAAACCTTCCCATTGAGCGATGGCACCAATTCCTCCATGGATGTAGAATTTCTTGTCGATCATGTTATCAAACAACTTCTTAACGGCAGCCTTTAAGGATTCGTCTTTCTTCAACATGGCCAATCCTTGAACACCAGCCAAGTAGTAGACCATACGCACAGAGTGACCAACAACTTCATCCATGTCTCTGATAGGCTTTTCAGCTTGGTAGTACCAGTGACTTCTTGGTTCTGGCCAGGTAGATTCTGGATCATCACCTTCCATGTGATCGTATTCTGCACCTGGCTTGTATGTGTCTGGGTTGTAACCTCTTGCAATAGTCTGTTGTTCATAAAACTCGGTTTTGTTATAGGCTCTTTGTTCAACGAAGTAATCCAATAAATCCAAGTATCTCTTTTCCGGAACGATTCTATAAAGCTTAACCAAAGCTAATTCAATTTCTTGATGTCCTGGGTAACCATGTAATTGATCCTCTCCTGGACCGAAAACCTTGCAAACGTAATCAACATACTTACTGAGAATGTTGACCAATTCCATTGAGCCAGTAGCTTCGTAGTGAGATACGGCAGCTTCAATTAAGTGTCCACAACAGTATAACTCGTGATCTTCACTGATGTTGGTGAATCTTTTTTCAGGTTGCATCTGAGTGTAGAAAGTGTTGAGGTAGCCATCTTCTTGCTGAGCCTTTTTGGCCATTTGGATAATCAGTTCAATCCATCCAGTGTAAACTTGGTAGTTTGGATCAGACTTTTCTGTGTATCTCAAAGTGTAACAAACAGCTTCCATAAATTTGGCAATATCTGAATCCCAGAATATATGAGGAGTGATATCCTTCATATGCTTCCAGTTGAAATCAAAGAAATCCCATCTTCCAGTTTCTTTCAAAACATTGTACATGGATGGTAAGGTGTTTTCTGCCACGATCTTGATTCTTGGAGACCAGAATTCATCATTGGTCACAACAGGCATGATACCTGGTAATTTTCCCTTGCTGACATCACTAATTGACACGGTAGAATGCATTTTCAATTTATAGCTATTATCCACAAGTTAAGAAAAGTCTACTCTATTTATAATTTTGTGGGAGACTTCAGATCCAATCGCTAATCTAGTTGGGAATTCGGAATCCGGTTTAAGTAACATTGTTTTTGTGCAAGATATCTGCTTTATAACTGTTGGATCAATCCGAGTTATCGAACGACGTGGGGTTGGTTAGCAACATCGAGTCCTGCTTGGGCTCGCAACATATCTCCCTCCACCGGTATTTCCCCCGCCATGTTAGGCAGTTGTGCATGGGCCCGCAACCTCGAATTCATTTAGGTACGATATGTGGGGTAATGGGACAATATTGCGTCGATGTTCTAACATTCGGCTTTCCTATTAGGGAAGCCGAGCGCGGAACCTGGTTAGGGTCTTAGCCTTATGAACAGCCTTCTTTACCGTGACCAGCAGATGGATTCCGGGGTTATTCTACCTGCGTAATCGGGATTTGGAGTAAGATTTTAAATTCTTTGTTAATCATCAAATATCTTATTGTAATAAACACATAAACTAAAAAAAGTATTAAAAGATCTATCAAGATCAAACTTTCTCGTAACTAGCACCATCATTAAATTCCTCAGCATCAAGATCAAGTTTGTAACTAGCAAACTTTCTGGCTGGGACTCTCTTTTCAAACAAAACATCCAATTCTTCGTAAGTTCTGTCTTTAGTTTCTGGTAATCTGAAGTAAGTCCAAATTAAAGTTATGAAACAGGTTGCAAACCAGACATATCCAGTTTTACCTTTCAAGCCCAATCTAGTTGGATTGATAAGGTATGGTTGCACAACTTGTGCAGTAATTTGTGCAAGATTGTAGGCATTTCTACCGATAGCAATGGTTTGAGATCTTAATCTGGTACTCGAACATTCAGCAAGAACGGTATATGCCAAAGGAGCCAAAGAGAACACAAACGAAGTACACCAAATGAAAGTACATGCAACTTGTCCCCACATGACACCTTGTTTATTCTGGTTGTTATCAGCAGGTGTTTGAAGAACGGCGATCAATAACAAACAAATAGCCATGGTAGATAAACCCCAAAGGAAAATGGTTCTTCTTCCAAATCTTGCAGCAAGGAACCATGAGAAGAAAGTACCAACCCAAGCCAAAGCAATAATAGCAAGATTAAGATTATACACCATTTCACTAGTTAAACCCACTTGGGAAAAGAAATATGATGGGGAGTAAGCAAAGTTATTACCGGCAAAAACTTGACTGGCCATACCAATACATGCAATTTCAGTTCTTCTCAAGTTAGTTCCCTTGAAACATTCCAAGTAAGATTTCCATCCCTTGTAGGTATCTTCTAATTTCTCTTGGGCATCAATTTCCAAAGCATTGGTGTAAATCATCATGTTAAGCTTTGGCTTGACTTTGTGATGCAGGCCATTGACGTACAATCTTTTCAACATTTTCTCGGCTTTTTCAGTTTCTCCCCGACGAACCAACCAATAAGGAGAATCTGGACATAAAACAGTAGCAATGAAAATAGGAGGAATCCACATCCATTGAAGAGCAAATGGTAATCTGAAGGACCACTCAGTGGTGTTGGTCAACAACCCCTTCAAAACACCGGCACAAATCAATTGTCCGGTAGCCCAACACATCATGACGTAGGCCGACAAAAATCCACGGAGCGGTAAAGGAGCAATCTCTGAACCATAAATCAACCCAATAACAGAAAAGAAACCCCAGTTAAAACCACATAAGACCTGACCAGCCAATAACATCTCTACACTCTTGGAAAAAACTGTAATGAAAATAAATCCAGCCATGAACACTAAATTCACCAAAATGACTCTTCTATGTCCATACTTTTCGACCAAAATACCGTTGAAACACAAAGCAATAATAATACCAATACTAGCAGCACATCCTAAAGCACTTTGCCAACTACCTTCCAATTCATATTTACCTGGAGCAATCTCTACACCATATCTTTCCTGGAAACTGGTATAAGCAAAAAAACTGGCCATCAAACTGGTATCGTAACCTTCCATAATAATGGTGGAAGACATCACCATAGACCAAAGCACAGCTGGCCATGACTCTCGTAAAGCTTCTCTAGCAGTCAAATTGTGTTCTTCCTCTGTGGCTTCTCTGGCATTCTTGATTAATTCAGAATTCTGAAAAGCATCTTTCTGATCATTATCTTTTTCAGAGGCCACTTCAATATGACTAAATTCTTCTTTCAAACTCATGTTGGATGATTCAAAAAAAAGTTGGAATTTCGATTGTTTAAATAATGTTTCCCATTATCCGGATTGCATCCAAAGTATCATTGGATTTGCAGCAGTCGTGCATTGGCGAGCTACCCCATATTTGCGATTGCCCCACACGTTTGCCGCCCCACAGATTTCCGAGGTCGTCGGTTTCCTGTAGGTAGCAGAAGCCTCCATTACCCCCTCGCTTTCCCAAGTTACAAACCAACAAAAAAAATCTCAAGGAAAATATCAAATATGGATTCCGATAAGTTTGGCCATAAGAACATTAGTTGGAGGTGCTTCAATCCGACAAATCTTCCTTTAGCTCCAACCAAGAGACAGAAATATACGACGCCTTGCGACGTATGTGCTGTGAGCAAAGTTAAGTGTGATCTCAAAGACCCTTGTCTGAGATGCAAACGACAAGGGAAACAATGCACGTTCGATAGACGTAAATTTTCCAAACCTACAAGAAAGAAAGATTCCAGCAATTTTGACTTTGTTCCACCCAACTTTGAGCCTATTAATTCCCTTGGATTGAGGGACTCTCAACTTCCCAAATTGGGTGACATTTCCTTTAGTAAGGAAACACTACTTCCGTTTCTTCACATTTATCAGAGATGGTATTATGGGAATTGGCCAATTGTGCCCATTAGCCAGTTAATTGGAAGATTGACGTTATTAGATCCAAAACCAGATACTCCTGCCACTGTTGATAACGTACTTTGTTATTCATTGTGTTGTGCTGTTGCTTCAGCTATTGCCAAACATTTGACGTTCTTGAATTCGGAGAACCCCATTAATTTTCAGACTTCGATTAAATGTGAAGAGCTTGCCGATGAAGGTTTAAGAGTGAGGAATTTGATCAACTTTCGGATGCTTCCTTGCATCGACAATGTCTTGATCTCCTTCTTTTACTATATCTATTATGTTAATACGAAAGAGGGTTCTTCTTGTGGATTGATGTATATGAAAGAAGCAATCAACTTCACTCAAGTGTTGAGATTACACGATCCTGGTGTTTACAGATCCAAGACGGCCCAGGAGATCCACTTGATTTCTAAGTTTTATTACATGTTGTTGATCAGTGAAAGATACATGTGTATTGAGCAAAACTTACCCGTATGTTTGGAGTACTCTATTCCATTACCGGTACTTGATTATGATGAAAATCCTCCACTCTTGTTGGGATTTTTGGAACTTCTTAAATCTTTTGCATTACCAGACAGAAGTTTTTTTGATAATTTGGTTAATTACTACTCTAACAAATCGAATATGGAAGGGGATCTTAATCTTGCTAAACACTGGAAACCTAATCCTTCTTGGATTAAGAAGATTCAAGAGAGACTCAACGAAATCAAAATTCAGTATGCATCTGGCGAAACCCAATCGGTGAACGTCATTCTCTCCAAACATTGGATGAGATGCTTAGTTTGGAATATGTCATCCCAAAACAAAATTTTGGATAAGAGTGCATCTTATGATTCATGTTTGTCATACATCTACCCGTTCGTGATTGCCCATGACTTCCTTACTGAAACCAAAGGACTTTCCAACTTTGCTTTCGAGTCCAATGGTCCGGGGGTCAGCGTCAAGCTATTGGAAATAGCAAACTGTGTGGCAGAGTCTATAAACTACTCAAACAACTTGGAGAGCCTCCCATTACTACAAACTTTATTCAATATGGTGACCAGATTCAAAAGTGACGTGACCATTCCTCAGAATATCTATTTAAAAGTACAAGATATCATAATCATGAAGTCCTCCTTTAGCGATATTGGATTGAAATTTGGCGACGACTTGTATGATTTCCAGATACCTTCGATAATAAATTCTCCTTCTATCTTGAGTATTCCCAAGAATTTGGTGGAAATAGACTTCTTGTCGGACCTGAGCGGTTCACCTAACGATCAATTACTTACTAAATAACGAAATAATGAAGACACGAAATGTACGGTTATCACTGAACCATCGACATGCATACAAGTTCCGTAGTTCCATTGTATGTCAAATTACCCCATAAGCTCTTTGTTCGAGTGTACCCCACCACCCAGCAACAGTGGAGGATGAATAGATAAAATCTAGGCGTTAGAAAAAACTGGGCATCAGATAACATTGATCAAGACCTTTCTTAAACGAAGTCATCCTCCCACTCGGTGGGGGCAACAAACTGCTTGGAATTGTTGCTGTTGGGGCTCTCAAACTTAATTACTATATATTTAATTCTAACGATAACTGCTTTCAAGTTTCTGTGTATTGTGACATGACAAGAGGCGATGCATCATTTGTCAGTTTGACATAACTTACGAAACATCCACACCATTTTCCCCCCATCATTTAGATGATCTGCGCATCCACCAGTGCCAATTTGAGATCCCGAGTCCGGTAACGTTTTTCAGGTTCACCCCCACGAGAGGAGATGGCTGCGAAATCTTGTGCTTTTGTTTTATGCGCACACGACCCCATTCAACAACTGATCTCTTTCTAGGGGGTTAAAGTCTTAATGAGCCAGATGACTCCAACCTGCTTGGAATGTGGGGTCAAAGAAATAGCTTAGAGTATGGCAGTATCTGTCTGTTTCTTTTACAGAATTTTTTCTATCAAATTGGTAAAGCTGGCAGTATTAAATGTGTGGTATCTGCGAAATTTACAGATCTGATCAAACAAAAACTTCTTTCAACCTAAACTGATTAAAACCAGCCTGCTTCAACCTGATCTCTTTCAGCAGTTCAGCCCATATATAAAATGCTGTAAGTTGTGGAATTCCAGTTTTTCATCCACTACTGGATTTTATATGATTTTTCAACGACTACCCAGTCTTCAAAAACCCTCGCGTATCTCCGCGATAAGAAATGTTCAACAACTCAACTATGGTTCTCCAGACTTTCCAAGTAGAAAATGTACCAGCCATACAAGCTGTTCCTTTAACTCCTGAAAACTTCAAGCCATATGGAGGTGTGATCAGTGCTGACCATCAAATCAAGAACGTGGCAAGTAGTGCTGCAAATTATGGGACTGCAAAGAAGATCCATAAAGTTGCACCAGTAGTTAATAACTATGCAAAATGCCCTAGTGGAAAAACTCCTAGTGCAAATTGGAATATTTTCAGATGCACAGCTCCTAAGCACTTGATAACCGGAGAAGGATCCTCCAAGACCTACAAATCAACTGTTCTTGAGAGACATCCTTTTACCACTCAGACCTTCCTTCCAATGGGCCAGGATTTGGCCAAGAAGTCCTATATTGTGATTGTTGCAAAAACCGATGAGTCTTCACCTCAAAGACTTCCAAATCCCAATGAAGTAAAGGCTTTCATTTGTAAAGGGAATCAGTCCATCACTTATGGAGCTGGAACGTGGCATGCCCCAATGGTCGTTGTGGATGAAGATGTAGCCCATATTGATTTCGCTGTCTTTATCCACGAGAATGGTGTTGCTGATGAAGATACACAGGAATGCTACTTCGAACCAGGCTACAAGGTCAGCTATTCTTTGGCTAGAGATGAGAAATTATAGAGATTTATATATTTATTGACAAATGTCGTATTACCTGTTTCATATGTAATCGATGAGCTCTTCAATCACTTTGTTAACGTATGCCTCTTTCTCTTCTTTGTTTTGTATAGTTTGGGTCTCCAACTTTGCCAGTTTCAACTTTTCTAGCACATGCGTCAAATCCACATCTTGACTATCTTGAATACCTTGAGTGTCGTCAGATTCTACTTTTCCTTCATTATAATCATTGTCCAATAGACTTTTGGTCATTTCTGTGTTCAACCTATCAATCTTACGTTGCTTATAGTTATCATTTGTTATATCATCCATACTCTTCCATTCGTGAGTTTCCAACACTTCAGTAATTCTATCTTTACCAATCTTATCTTTGTACTCATTCTCACCAGAATCATTGAAATAAACAAACTCTAGACCTCTGCAGATCGCCTCATCTTCAACATGCATGCAATCAATGGTGCCTTTTGAGATACCCACCACCAAACAGAAAAAATCATTTTCCGGGTCGTCTTGAAATATCTCTTTTAAATCACTTACAATGTCAAGTTGTTGAGATAAAACGTTCGGAGTTTGTGTATCTAGGTTGACAGTGAATATAAAACCATCAAGGACATCTCTCAATTCCTTGCATTCTGCAGAAGCAAATTCTTGGAACCATTGCTTCATGGAATCTATTTCTGTTGGCGATTCATCTTCTCGACTCGAATATTCATCTATTAGGACATTTAATTGACATTGATAGTACTGAGTTTTCAATTGTGTTTTTACAATAATTCCACTGTGAGACTCTTCCTTCACAGTTTCAACAGGTCGACCATTGTCAATGAACTCTACCAACCGCAACTTTCCAGAATGTGGAGGCCCCAATACCAATATATGATTAGGAATCATTAGCTTCTACGAGACATTTTTCGCGTTGCCAGATTCAACTTTTCACAATTTGATTGTTGATTTAAATACACATCATTACAACAATGGCACCTTCTATTTCCAACGGAAACGGGTCAAGCTATGATCCCAATACAAATGGATATAATGGATCCGGACTGACTGGTGTTGACAAGACCTCCTTGGAACATTTATTAATCCGGGACGAAGATATTTTCCAAACATCCACTGATTCGACAGATTATCTTGATAGAGTAGCACCAATTGTTCAGGACGCCTTAAGATCAAATGGATTGGCTGAACTTATAAAGAACTTAGGAGAGATTGTGAAGGATAAAGATGAAGAGCTAGCTGATCTTTCTTTAAGTTCCACCCAGGATATAAATCTATGCATCGACTCTATCGACAAAATACATGATGATTCCACAGGATTGAACTCCAATCTACAGCAAGTCAGCTCGTTTCTTCATAGATCGGTACATGAACTTGTTTCCAAGAAAAAGTCCTTATTGAAAGGCAAGGAATTGACTTCCAAAATCAATGAGACCACAGTGGTATTAAACCTTTGCATCCAAGTTTTAGAGATCACTAATAGAATTCATGAATTAATCAAACAAAACAAATACTTCAGCGCTTTGAAATTATTGGATGAGCTTACTAGTATACATTTGCCCAAGGTTGAGAATTTCAGTTTTGCTGTTAAGATTTATGATTCGGTTCCTTTGATGAGGAAGACCATTAAAGAT
Source organism: Yamadazyma vaughaniae (assembly GCA_030569695.1). Classification (NCBI taxonomy): domain Eukaryota; kingdom Fungi; phylum Ascomycota; class Pichiomycetes; order Serinales; family Debaryomycetaceae; genus Yamadazyma; species Yamadazyma vaughaniae. Next base: position 122,171 of record JAJMLO010000021.1, on the reverse strand, counting down.
GAATCTTTCGACAATCTATGTAAATGGTTAACTGTCAATGTAGAAAAAAAGTTATTTGACATTGGCTATGCTTTATCTGAGAATTTACATGAAATCCAAACTAGTTGGCAACAAACTGTAAAAAGCAAAGGATCTGCATTTTTATCACATCGGTTAAATTCACCAGTGGAAATATCCATGAGAGATCCGGGACTTAACTATAATATCTTGAGTGACCCAGATTTGAAGATCAATCTTTCCACAGTCTATTATGCAATTTTAGCATATCAGACATTGAATGAAGGTGCTACTTTAACAAAGCTCTACAACAGAGAATGGTTGAAGAAATATAATAGAATCATTTATCCTATAACATCATCAGTTAGAACACTGACAATCACGAATAGCAAGTTCACTGAGGCACAAGTGGCTGAATTCCACGATCTCCAAAGCTTGGACGAATACCTCAAAAAGATCAGTGCATTCTTTGTTATTGATAAACAGATCAATTTAGCCACTAAGTTTGAAATAAGAACTAACAAACAATCCGACGACTTATGGGACTCATATATTTCAAAATTGAAGCCTGTTTTGTTGCATTTTCTTGCTAGCCATCCAATGAATGACGAGGAATTAAAGCAATATAAAAACTCGGTTGGTAATTTCATGCAAATTATGGAAAATAATGAATTCCGTATTACAGAACTTTACGAAGTATTGATTGTTTTGATTAAAGACTACTTGGCAGAAGAGTTAATTCAACAATTTAGATATGAATTCTTGAATTCTATCCAATCTGATCACTACATGCCTCTTGTAGTTCAAGACGAAAAAGATTATGAAAGTGTGACACAAATATGTTGGTATAAAAGTGATGCTCCATTTGCACCTAAAAATGTTAAATCTTTACCAATTAGTTTCCCGTTCAGTGAGGATTATGTACACTTTTGTTTGGGAATACGTTCGTTGATGGAAGATATCATTTTATTCATCAAGGACTATTACGGATACGAATTAAATGAATTGAATAATATAATAGTGGAGGAGATCTTCGAAAAAGTATTGGGAGATGAAAAGGGAATTGGTATCGTTCATGATTTGAGAGATTTTATAACTAAAAACGCAAGCAATAAGGAAATCCTAACGCAGAGTTACACCAACTTTGAGTACTACTTATTCAGTCTTTATGAATTGGGTAAGCTAATCAATAGAAGATTGAAGATATATAATGGGATCGGTCTTAACAATGTGGATATCAATGGAACGTTAACTTTGAGATCCAAAGAGTTGTTCACCAGTTTGAGAAAATATGCCGAAGAATCTATTTTCCAAATGGTTGATAAGAAATTGGTTGAATTACTAGAAATGTTAGAATACGATGATTGGTACCCCACTGAGACAAATCAAGAACCTCAAATCGAAATCAAAGAATTTGCCATTTATGTGGAAAGTTTGTTTACCTCGATCTTTTCAAATCTTCCTCTGACTTTGAGAACGTTGGGATTGTTCAGAAGTTACGATTTCATTGCCCAACACTTCTTGAGCCTTTTGAAGGATACAGACGGATACAATAGAACCGGAATCGCTAATTTCGATCTTGACATAGCCCATTTGGAGGGATCCATCAACACGTTATCACTGTCTGATGATGGCGAAGAATCAGAAGCTGAGGGTTCGGTTTCATTACAATCCACTTTTACCGAATTACGTCAATGTATTAATTTATTAAAGTTAGATAACTACGATGATTTCAAGAAAAACCCATCGTTTAGAACTAGAAAGTTCGACCGGATCAAATATGAAGATGGTATCAAGTTGATCAACAAGATGTACATACCCCAAGAGCGTGACGATTCATCCATGATATCAGGAAACGAAGATAGTATCAACACGTCGGCACAAAGCATCGACCAACAGTCCACCATATCGACTTCAACAGCTGCTAAGTTTGCCAGTTTCAGTAATCGGTTTAGAAATAATAATAACACTTAGTCAAATGCACATTTTTATTACCTCCATAAACTGTACCACCTCTTGGCCCGAGTTTCCTTTTTCTCTTTGAGTAACTTCTCAATTTCTTGCTCAAGAACTTGTTCTTCCCTCACCAATTTGCGTTCCTCTTCATCGTATTCGTGACTCAAAACGTAGATGTGTAAAAGCATATAGGTAGTTGAAGCAATTAGGAAAGTATGAAGTAAAGGATTCTTAAACTGACCAAGAGTCGGTTTTTGTTGGTGGTTCAACTCCTCCGGATTATTTGGAAACTTCACAGTTGAATAGGGCCTTATTCTTGGTACCGGTAATCCTCTTCGAAGTATCCCTGTGGTTGATCTCAACATGATTATTACTGGAGATTTGAGTTGAGTTGAATTTTAATAGACATCAAATTGAAAAGATTACACGCAGGATTCAAGCGCGCGGTTCGCCAGAAACCCAGTGGCGATTTAAAATACTTTTCCAAAAGCTCAGTACAATCTGATACATATTTCCCACAATGTTTAGAAATAACTATGATAATGATTCAGTAACCTACTCTCCAACCGGGAGATTGTTTCAGGTTGAATATGCATTGGAAGCCATCAAACAAGGAAGTGCTGCGGTGGGTGTGGCATCTAAGAATCACGTTGTATTGGTAGCCTTGAAGAGAAACGCTGAAGAATTGGGTTCCTATCAAAAGAAATTGATCAAAATAGATGATCATATGGGTGTGGCCTTAGCGGGTTTGGCACCGGACGCTAGAGTTTTATCCAATTATTTAAGAAAGCAGGCGATGAATTCCAAGATGGTTTTCAACAGACCTTTACTGACTTCCAAAGCTGTATTATCAATTGCAGACAAGGCTCAAGAGAACACTCAATCCTACGGGTCTAGACCTTATGGTGTTGGATTGTTAGTATCGGGATATGACGAAACTGGTCCTCATTTATATGAATTCCAACCATCAGGATCTGTATTGGAATACTATGGTGCATCAATTGGTGCTAGATCACAAGCTGCAAGAACGTATTTGGAGAGAAATTTGGAAGATATCAGGGATTCAGATTCCGTTGAGTCTTTAATAGTGCATGGATTAAATGCCTTAAGAGATACTTTGGCACAGGATGTGGAATTGACGTTGAAGAATACTTCTGTTAGTGTTGTCGGTAAAGATACCAGTTTCATCATATATGATGACGAGGATGTTCAACAGTGGCTCGACAAATTGGATTCGGTTTCTAATGCTGCCAATAGAGATGATGAAGATGATGATGAAGGTGACGATAATGCCGACGCTGCTGGAGATAACAACGAAGGTAATGACACTGCAAATCAAGATGCCACTGCTGAAGATAGAATGGAAACTGACGAATAGATGTGTTGAAAAAAGATATTTAAATAGCTCTTTTAATGAATAAAAAAGATTAATCACGCTGATCATTAATTCATTGGTTACTATATACAATGACTATCTACAATTTATTCTGTTGCTTCAACTGTTGCTGTTTGATAGCTACCTTTTGAATCGAAGTCATACATACTTTTTGCAACTCATTAACCTCATCTCTGATAGCTTGGGGATCATGAATAATGCCCCTTTCTCTGATATCATCGATCTTGAGCCTCAAATCCTTGACTCGTTGATCAATTTCCTGTTTTTCCGAACTTTCCATCAAATCACCGAACAGCAATAATGCATTTTCTGTATCGGAGCAGATAACATCAGCTCTAGTGGCATTTTCAATGTGCAGCCTCAATTCTTGGTCTCGTTTGGCGTTTTTAGCACTTTCTTCGAGGAGCCTTTTAACCTCTTCTTCTGTTATTTCATTTTCGCCAGCTACGGTTATCGAAACCGAATTCTGTTTACCGTAATGAGGCAGGTCTTCAGGATACTTGGTCTTATCACTGGCACTTACATTGATAATTCCGTCGGCATCAATCTCAAAGGTCACTCCAATTTGGGGAACTCCTTTAGGACTGACGGGTATGTTAGATAATTTGAAATGCCCGATCATTTTATTGTCTTTTACCAAAGTTCTTTCACCCTGATATACCTTGATTTCTACCCCGGTTTGTCCGTCAACAGCAGTTGAAAAAACTTGATCCTTTGTGATAGGAATAGCCGAATTTCTAGGGATCAATGGACTAAAGATTCCTCCGTATGTCTCAATTCCCAAAGATAATGGAGTAACATCCAAAAGGACCACATTCTTTATTTGTCCTGATAGAACAGCACCTTGAATTGCTGCACCCAAAGCAACAGCTTCATCAGGATTGACCGAAGAGTTAGGTTTCTTGCCAAATAATTCTTCTACGGTCTTTCTGATTTTAGGCATTCTAGTCATACCACCAACCAAGATGACTTCATCGATATCTTTAATCTTCAAACCAGCATCACGAATACATCTCTTGACAGGGTCAACGGTTCTATTGATCAAATGTAAAGTCATATTATCCAATTCGTCTTCAGATAATTTGAGACTAATATGCTTACCATCCTTGATGAACGGGATATTGATTTCAGTCTCCTTCACATGACTTAACTCAATCTTGCAAACTTCTGCTGCTTCTCTTATTCTTTGGACAGCCAAGACATCTCCCAGTAAATCAATGCCAGTTTGGGTCTTGAAGTGATCAAGTATATACTTCAACAAAATAATATCAAAGTCTTCACCACCCAAATGAGTATCACCATTGGTGGCTCTCACTTCAAACACCCCATCGTCAATGTCAAGAATAGAAATATCAAATGTACCACCTCCCAAATCAAATACTGCTACAACTCCATCCTTTTGTTTCTTATCGATACCGTAAGCCAAAGCTGCCGCAGTGGGTTCATTGACGACCCTTAACACTTCCAAACCAGCTAATTTTCCTGCAGCTTTGGTAGCTTGTCTTTGTGAATCATTGAAGTAAGCAGGAACTGTAACCACTGCATGGTTCACCGGCTCGGATAAATGAGCATCTGCCACATTTTTCATGGCTTGAAGAATATAACTACTCACCTGGGAGGGAGAAATTTTCAATCCATTTGTGGTTGAAAGCCAAGCTTCTCCATTTTCATTAGGAACAATCTGATATGGGATATTGGATAAATCTTTCTGCACCTCTTCATCTTCGAATTTCCTACCAATTAATCTCTTTGTGGCAAAAAATGTATTTTGTGAATTGATGACGGCCTGTCTTTTAGCAGGTAACCCGACTAATGTTTGGGTATTACTTTTATCCTTTTCGTCAAATGCCACTACAGATGGAGTTGTTCTTCCTCCTTCGTCGTTTTCAAGAATCTTTGCGTCTTTACCTTGAACAATGGCAACCGCTGAATTTGTAGTTCCCAAATCAATTCCTATCACACTTCTAGGTGCTTGTGATTGGAATCTCCGGAACACAGGACTGGTTCTAAGGGAACTAGTATTGGCCAACTTAGATAGTCTCAAGATCATTGTGTGAGATATTGTTGCAGATTCTTTTTCATGATTGTCTTCGCGAATTAATGATTGGAACTACAAATGGTTGCGAATATTCATTATGTCATTATAAACTTGGGATGGCTATTTTGGAAAATTAATTTGTTGAAGAAGAGAAGGCCCATAATATCCACACCACATGCTTTTATTATGAAATTGAGAAGATGCTTCAAGTTTGGGGTATCATTGTTAACCACTGAAATTGAGTTGATGTTATAACATTCCATCGTTTTGTTAGTCGTGAAAACTCTGTAATAGTATGCATTTTCGTTATTAGTGATCACTCTTCCAAGAACAATAGCATAAGTTTCAAACTTATTATGACGTACAATTAGACCTGGTTGGAACCTGTCTTTTTCGTTGGAGACGCTTGAGAAAGGGTAGTTCTTTAGGATACGACGAACGGAGATTTTGGAATTTATAGCATCATAGAGATCAAAGTTTTTTGAAAACACCCAATCTTCTGCATTATTATCTAAGAAATGGGATTCGAACTTTTGCTTCTTATTGGGGCTATCTTTAAAGATCTGATGAATTGCTTTGAAGTAGATGAGATTATTCAATTGGTTCATGCTTGATTCAAATTCAATACAAAACATGCTGTCAAGGAAGTCATTATTAGAATTAATGTCTTGCACATACCGACAGATCAATTTGATAAATGTGTAGTCTTTTGCTGTGATGAAGTCGAACGGATAATCCAGAAATAATTCTAAGGGTATAATAGCTTTGGTGAAATAAAAATCAGGCCTCAAAATGGTATTCAAAGATCGAGCATCCATGAAAGTATCAAGATGAAGGAAACATTCAACAACGTATTTGAATTCCAAAGGCTCAATAAATTTGGATATTTCGAAGTAACTACGATCCCTGAGATTCATTATCACTTCGTCAATTGTATAGACATCAAAGTCAGTGAAAAGGTTCAAGATCTTCCTATCAAAAGAAAAGAGATGGTTTCTTACCCGAAGATAAGTCGACGTCATATTAATTTGGACTTTTTCGTAGTGGTCCAACCCCCGAAATTTGATTTCATAACGGGAAAGTAGAAACTCATCTATAACCTTGATGAGAATTGCCATAAGAAGAAATGGGTGACCCTTGACTTGACCTCCATATATTCTAAGGAGACTAAAATCTTCCAAAAAATAAGCATTGATATACTTTTCGTACACCGTTTTATCTTCCAATGATACCAAAGGATTACTGAATTTCAAGCAGGACAAAGTTAACCTGAAGATTCTAATGATCAACTGAATCAAAGTCTCACCATCGCTTAATATCAAGACGTCTTTTCCATTTTCTACAGGTTCAAGCAGAATATCCAGACTACTAGATTCATTATAGAAAGTCTTGATTTCAACTTCTCTATGCAATAAAGAGAATATTTTGGTTAATACTTTCTCTCTCGAGTATATCAAGGAGTGACATCCCTTGTCAAACAAGCTTGTATGGAACCAGAACTTTTCTAGGTCCAGAGGTTTGCCAGCCTTAACTTTTCCCTTGAACAAATCATTGAAGTATTGAAGACCTAACCTTAAGCATTGGGCTTGAAGTAAGTTTAAAGCAATAGATTTCTCAGACAACAGAATTGGATGCACGCAAGATAGCTCTTGTAAATAGTTGTTAGGACCTTCATGAAAGTACCGGTAAATTATAGGTAAATAGTCTGGGTCGGAGGAAAACATATCGAGGAAAGTTCTAATATCTGGATTATTTTTGTTGATACAATGGTTGAATCGGAGTTCTTTGTGGTATAGTATTCGGCATCTCTGGAAGAATTCGTCTTGAGTCGACGGTGTGTTCCTGTTGTTGGCCAATTGTTTTGCCGGGATAATATCGAATTGGATTTGGAGATTCAAATAATTATTGAATAGGATTCTGTACCAGATAGAATTATGCTTGAGGCTCTTATGAAGCAGACGATTAACTAGAAGAAGATTGAGAACATCTTGAATCTTAAAGTTGCCCACCTCAATTATTATATTCCATATATCAAGTGGGAAGTCTAGGATCATGATGATGGAAAAGCAAGAAATGCTGCGATTTTTCAATGTGGAGTAAGGCTATGAGACGAATAACCCTGAACTACCAAAAATATGGTAAAAATGACTACTGATTAGTCAAAAAGTCACTGAGAAATTATACAGAACTCTACCCGTTTTTCCAAGCTTCTTGGTATAAGCTTCAATTGCCGAATTCTGGCTAATTTGTCTATATTCAGACTCAAGCATCTCAAATTTGAGATGCGATTTGAAAAATACCAGATTTAACGAGATGGGGAAAAGAAAAGCTGAGAGTTCCAACAAAAAGGCCAACAAGAAATTCAAGAGCTCGGGGATACTCGAGCCAAGTACCACAGGAGTTTACGCCACATGTAACAGAGGAAAAGAACAAGCATGCTTGAAGGAATTAGTGAACCTTTTCACTGAAAAGGCCGAAGAGTACTATGATTTGTCGAAAGTAGGTGAAGACGATGACCAAGAAGAAACAGACGATCCAAAAGAGCTCCTGGTAGAAGAGCAAATCCAAAAAGAACTACAAGAGTTGAAAGATGAGCCTAAATCCAAAAAGCTGTTGTTTTCAACGGTCAATTTAGATTGCGAGTGTTTAGTGTTCATCAAGACCCGTAGACCAATTGAACCTGAATCATTTGTTTACAAAATTTGCAACGAATCTAAAGACAAAAAACAAAAGAACACTAGATTTACCCAGAAGCTTACTCCTATAACGTTTTCGGTGACTCCAACATTGGACGAATTGAAGAAACTAAGCAAAAGAGTGCTAGCACCCCATTTCCACCAGGAACAAGACCAGAAGCCAATCAAATTCGCCATAAATGTGACACGTAGAAACTTCAATGCGTTGGAAAAGGCTGATATAATAAGAACCGTAGCTGAAATGGTAGGTAGAGATCATGGCCACTCAGTAGATTTGAAAAATTACGATAAATTGATTTTGATTGAATGCTATAAAAGTAACATAGGAATGAGTGTGGTGGATGATTACGAGTCCCTCAGCAAGTACAACTTACAACAGATTTACGAAAAGGCCACCTGAGGTATCGTGTCTATAGAAACTTGATTCTCTCTGTAAATGAAGGAGGCATCTTAAATGATAACCAATCTCCTTCACTGTTGGGAATTAATCCCATCAGATTCAACTTCCATATTCCAATAGACATACATGCGATCTGACATATGACAAACACCAACTTTGCCTGGAAAATGGTAGAGCCATTCTTGTCTGTTTCCAAGGATTTGAATACCTTATTTGTGTCAGTGAAAATAGCCTTCAAAGGGTTGAAAAATAACATCATCGTCATCATAATAGGGATCAACTGTAGCGAATTTCCTGTCATATAACTCATAATCAAATTCATAGGAATCGATTTGGCAGGTCCTATGGCGATTTCCCATGCTTTCTTGGACTTAAGATCCTCTAAATTGGGTGTCTTTTGGGGCCCAGCCCCCGTTTTTTTGTGAGGAGTCTTATCTGAGTACCCGGGAGGCAGTACCACTGGCTCTTTTGTCCGCACAGGTTGCACAACTGGTGGCGTCAACAATTCGGGATACTGGTCTACAAGTGCCATCTTTTAGTTCAAGATGAAAAATGCGAAAACCCAATTTCGATTGTTATCTTCACCAGCAACAGTTTGTGGTGTTATCTGTTAATTGTACACAAACAGCTGTAACTTCGGCTGATTCCTCATCTTTCCAAAATAATTGGTTTCAAATCATCCATAAATACCGTTTAAAACTCAACTCCCCTGAGAGATCAACGAATAATTATGAACTCAACCGATAGCCACAATCCTCTCAATAAAATCATCGGTCTTTCGATCGTGTTATCCATGGGATTTCTTTTAGTGGTGCTTGCAGGAGTATACGGCAATTGGTATCCCATAATAAACGGAATAATCTGTGCCATGGCCCATTTACCGGTAGCAATTACAAAAGCCATGTCCAACTCCAGTGACTTTGACTTCAGCTTTGATCCTGTGACCTCATCCCAGGGCAATTTCTTGAAAGAGGCCGGCCAATTTATATCTGCATTTTTGGTGATCACCGGGATATATTTACCGGTGTTGTTACATCATTCCAGCATATTGACCAAGACTGCCATGGTGTTGACCATTATTGGTGGAGGCTTGATTTACGGAACCGTTTACACGTTCAGCTCGTACTTTGACGAACCAGAAGAAGACGTTGAGGGCGTCATTTGAGGATATAGACATGTAATTTCGATGTATATTTCCATTCTTAATTGTAGTTTATTTACTTTAAACCTAGGGTTTGTCTTCGTGCAGGATGCAAACTACGCTGTGGCCGACATTGCGGGTTCCACTCGCGATGAAAATTATCAATTATCAATTCACTTACTTACTTATCGAGCACAAATGACAGTTATCAATTCCGAAGATATTATCCAGTCGGAAAGGGAAGTGGTACAGGAGCAGCAGTTGAAGGAGAAGGTTGTTAACGAGGAATTCAAGATCTGGAAGAAGACGGTTCCTTTGTTATATGACACCATTCACACTCATGCTTTGGATTTCCCTTCTTTGTCAGTTGAATGGCTTCCTGATTATGAATGGTCCGACGATAACTCCAAGATTATTGCCAAGTTTTTGTACGGTACCAACTCGTCTCAACACTCTCAAGATTACTTGAAATTGGGCTCAGTGGAGTTACCCAGCACGTTATCGCCTGAGTTTTCCAAGCGAAACCCTTCATTGTCCAAGTTGCCTCTTCCAGTTGAGGGAGCTAGTACTACCAATTTCAAGGTCTTGTCTACTTGGAAACACAATGGAGAGGTCAACAAATTAGAGATCTCTCCTAATTCTGAGAACGTTATTACTTTCGATAACGAGGGAATTGTCCATTTGTACAGCTTGACGGTTGGGTCAACCGAAACCAAGGAGTTCAAGTACCACAAGTTAGAGGGATATGCTTTACAGTGGTTGAACAACTCTGAGTTTTTGTCTGGATCCAACGACTCGCAAATTGCTTTATGGGATGTTTCCAAGCCATCGACTCCAATTCAATCGTACAAGAGCCATAATGCTGTCATAAACGATTTGTCCTTGAACAAACAACAGAATTCCATCTTCGGATCTGCTTCTGATGATTATACCGTAAAGATCCATGACTTGAGAGCATCAGCTTCTGATAGTGTTGCTATTAATATGGAGACTAAACACATTCAAAACAGTGTCAAGTTCCACTCCGATATCCAGACTTTATTGGCAACTGCAGGAAGAGACAATGTGGTTAACTTGTATGATTTAAGAAATCCTTCAACTCCATTTAGACAATTATATGGCCACAATGATAGTGTTACTGGCTTGAAATGGGACGAGGTCAATAACCCTAACCTATTGACTTCCTGGTCTGTGGACAAGAGGGTCATTATTTGGGACTTGGATAATCTCGATGAGGAGTTTACCTACCCTACAAATACTTCTGAAAGCAATAAGAAGAAGAACACCAGAATGACAGATCCATGTCTTAAGTTTATCAGCGGTGGCCACACAAACCGTATCAATGAAGTAGACATCCATCCAAAGTTGAGTGGCTTACACATCACCACTGGGGACGATAACTTGTTGGAAATCTGGAAGCCTAAGACTATAATACCCGAAGAGGAAGAAGAGGAACAAGAGGATGCTGAAGATGACAAGAATGACATGGATGTTGACGAAAAAAATTAGTTTTGTATATTAATAATAAAAGAGTTTCACCGAACTTCTTGGAGTGGGTTCAATTCAATTGGCTTATCGTTATATACATACCAATGAATATAAACCCGTACTTTTTTGTTAGGAAGGTCTTGTAAATATGAATTTTGGTACTTTAACACCAATAACGACTCAAGTTGAAGTTGGATCCGTCCATCAACTGCTACAAGCAACACGTTTTCTGAAACTCCTTTTCCGAGGCTCTCTACAGTTGCTGAATAAAGAAACTTCCCGATCTTATCAACTGCTTTAAGTATATGGGTGGCGTTCAACTCTGACTTGTTACTCACAAGTTCTGGTCTCATATATGTGTTATTTCTCATGCATCCAATGATGTGCTCTTGGGTCAGTAGTTCAGAACCAGCATTTCTTGCATCTAATTCACCACAGATTAACTTCTGCCTCATCTGATTCCCTTTATCCAGTAAAATGTAATCAAACTTGGTATTTTTGAACCAACTAATAAACTCCTGTACCACTTGAACTGTCAGATACTCAGCAATATTACCATTGTGTCGAAGAAATTGCAGATGGACCCCCGAGAATTCGTTCATAACTAGTTTAAATCTATTGTTGACTCCGGTACTTGCTTTCAAATTCAAATTGGGCGTCGTTCTCATAACATTCATAATTTGGCTCATAGGTATGGACCGTTTGGAAGAATCAACTTTTGATTTGGATTGGTCTTTTCTCTCCTTTTTGTGTACTGTATTAGTTGTGTCACCTAGCACCTTACGAGATCGAATCACAGTATGTGTCCCTTCTTGTGCTAGCCTCCGGCGATTTGCCTCAGCATGTTTTTGGAATCTTTGAAATGGATCCATGTATGTTTACACTTACACACGCGATGTGATGTAATGGGTGCGAAAAAGAATCGTACTTCAAAATGCAATGGCAGAGATAATATTGTTATGCTAGCCAAAGATCGTTGGATAGAAAGCCCTCGATTAACATTGGAATATTCGTGTCTATATAATACAAATGAATTCTACCAGAAACTAGCTTTAGTTGCATCCAAAAATTCAGTTATCAAACCGATTTATGTTCATAGCTTTAACTTTAATTCTGTGGTTTTTCAAGCAGCTTCATACACAGACACCGAGTAGTCTCGCAACAAAAGGGTCTGCTGTTCTTGTAGAGACTTAAGAGTAGTAGCTAGATCATTGATGGATCTCATGAAATCATCGTGGATCAAGTTGATCCACCCATTATGTCGAAGACACCGTCTCTTTTCGTTTATGCAAATATCTTCAAAATATGTTTCTCCATCCTCAAAGCTCTGTAAAATTCCAGATTGAGCCCCTTCGAAATAATCAACACTCGAGGTACTTATATCTCGAAGGGTCTTATTGTAACAGCAGAGTTCGACTTTCTTCTTGCTGCTTATCTTACTAGCCTTCTCGTTTAAAGGTTTCATTAACTCCTTATACTTCTGCAAAAGATCAATTTTGTTTTGACATTCAACGATCTGTACTCCCGTAGCTTCTAATTTCCCCTTCATAACATTCAATTCAGTTTTCAACGGTTCAGGGAACATATCAAGGTTGCGTTCAAAGTCTTTAACATGTTCAAGCTCCGGGAATTCGTGCCCCAAAGTCTTAAACTCTTCGTACCCGAATTTGTCAGTCACCAACCGTATTTTATCGGCCTCTTTATGCTTTAAAATATGCTGGAGGTAAGCTAATCCACATTGTCTGCTACAGTACTTGGAGTTCGTCTCCACGGGCTTCCAGCACGTCTCTAGTCGACACTTTCTCTTCCATTTGGTGACTCCTTTGCCCTTCCATTGGCAAAACTTGCAGTAAAACGAGGCTATCAAGTCCTTATATAGCTCGTTGACCCCCATGCATTTGAAATGGTACCACTCGTCACATCCATCACATCCCACCATTAACTGGCCCTCGACATCAGGCTTTCTGCAAACACAATAAAGCTCTTCGCTGTTGAGGTTAAACTTGGACGACGACTTGAATTTCTTGAACTGTCGTGCTAACTCATCGTTGGACTCAAGCTCGATTCGCTGATGGTTCACCGACGAATAACTAACTGCCATTTGGAGTCAAAGATATCAATGCTAGTGTATGTCTAAATCTACGCGCGACTTTAGTTCGTAAATCAAATGGCTTGCGAAAATGAAATCTCCAGGAAATTCTCACATCCAACTCAACCCCCAGATGACTGCCAAAGTAGTATTGATTTCTGCCGACGACGAAAAATTTCCCGTGGACTTGGCCGTGGCCGAGAAGTCCGTGTTGATCAAGAACATGGTCAACGATTTGAATCCCGATGGATTAGAAGAAGACTTTGAAATCCCAACTCCCAACGTTAGAGCCACTGTTTTGGAAAAGGTCCTTGATTGGTGTGAATACCACAGAAACACTGTTTTCCCGGACGAAGACGATGAAGACGCCAAGAAGTCTGCTCCAATAAACGAGTGGGACAAGAATTTCTTGAAGGTTGATCAAGAGATGTTGTACGAAATCATCTCGGCTGCCAACTATTTGAACATCAGACCTTTGTTGGATGCTGGTTGTAAGACCGTGGCCGAAATGATCAGAAACAAGTCCCCTGAGGAATTGAGAAAGATCTTCAATATTGTCAACGATTTCACTCCTGAAGAGGAAGCAGCCATCAGAAGAGAGAATGAATGGGCCGAAGATCGTTAGTGTTTAGTTAGGATTGTAATAATGCAAGGTTTACAAGAGTTTAATCGTAGAAATCCGGACATTGTGATGGTTGACTTCGACCGGACCAGTCTGATGTTGCCCGTCTATGGTGTTAGAGACATGCCTTGTAGTGACGTATATTTTCTGGCAGTGTGGTTTCCGTTGTTTTGTGGCACGACTAACTTGTGCGCATCTTGATCATCTCGTTTACATCAACATGAGTGATTTCTCTGATTTCAGTGGTTCGGGTTCGTCTTCGTCTTCCGGCATGAATGGCAACTCCCAGAATCGTACCAACAGTACAGATGAGTATACCAACGTGTTTTCACGCGACGATGAGACCGTGGTGCCGGATGATATACCATCTGCGTCGGCTAATTATCTTTCTAACGAGGGCCGGTTTTCTGATCTGGCAACTTTAAATGGCTACGATGGGCCTAACTCGTCACCGGCTCTCAGAAAGTATGGATTAAATGCTTCCATGAGACAATTACATTATAGCGAAAATAAGCTTGCGTTGGACAGTTTGATCAACAAGTCGATTGATTTGATTTACAACTTGATTAATGAGAACAAACAAAGACCTATTTTTTATCCGGCAAGAGACACCGTTGTGAAAACGGACAAATCGGTCAAGTCGTTTGAGAAGGAGAGAGTAGGGGATGATGCACTGGAGGTCAACTTGAAGATTTTGAAGTTGAACTTACAACTTGGACCACATAATATGTCCAATGGTTTGGAACTGTTGGATAAGGGTTCGATTTCGGTACTTTTGGAGCAGAAGTTGAATCAACAGGTGAAGTTTTTGTTGAACTTGAAGGATAGAATCGATGATACATCGTCAAAGGTTTTTGTAACTGGTGACTTGAATGCTGGTAAGTCGACCTTCTGTAATGCTTTGTTGAGAAGAAAGGTGTTGCCTGAAGACCAACAGCCATGCACATCTGTATTTTGTGAGATTATCGACGCTTCAAAGGAGAACAACTCCATTGAAGAGGTACACGCTATTGTTCATGGTGCCACTTACAATATTAAGGATGAGTCAACCTATGAGGTTCATAAATTAGATGATTTAGAAGATCTCGTTTATGATCAAGATAAGTATTCGTTTTTGAAGGTTTATCTTAATGACATCAGACCCAAAGACCAAAGTTTACTATGCAACGGAGTGATTGATATAAGGTTGATTGATGCTCCGGGGTTGAACATGGATCTGTACCAGACGACGCAGGTCTTCTCTAGACAAGAGGAAATTGACCTTGTGGTGTTTGTGGTCAACTCGGAAAATCATTTCACATTAAGTGGAAAAGAATTCATAAGCTCAGCTGCAGGAGAAAAGCAGTATTTGTTCATCGTAGCCAATAAGTTTGATAATATCAAAGACAAAGATAGATGCAAGCAGAAGATTTTAGAGCAAGTGAAGGGTTTGAGTCCAGAGTCATACAAAGACTCTAAAGATTTTGTTCACTTCATAAGTTCTTCGAATGTGGTGGAAAATAACGGTGGAGGTGATGGTCCTGGTGATGATCCAAATGACGATAACAACGAAAGATTTGCCAATCCTGACTTCGATCAGCTTGAGGCCTCTTTAAGAAAGTTTGTTCTCGAAAAACGGGCCATTTCCAAGCTTTTACCAGCGAAGAATTTCCTTATTAATATACTTCTGGACATTAAATCTTTAGCAAAAATCAATCATGACAAGTACACCCAAGAGAAGGATGAATGTTTAATTCAATTAAAAACCCAAGTCGTACCTCATTATGATGACATTTTGAATAAAAGCATCGTTATAAATGATTCAATCTTGAGATTGATGGAAAACACATGTTCGTCTGTGTATCAATTTACCAAGGATGAATTGAATGACAGTATCAATAATCTTGGTGATTCTCAGATTATAGAGTGGCCAGGTACCCAGTTTGCTTATGAGTATGCTCAAGAGACCCAAAGAAGGATGATCGACAGCATAATTTCTGCTGTCAATCTCTGTGAAGAACATGCTAAGATAGAGACCAGTGGAAAAGTAGAAGAGATTATTGCATTTGGTAAGAGGACCTTGGGTGACGAGTTTTTGAATGATAAAGAGTTCAACTCAAGCTTAATGTTTTCAAGACGTAAGGATACAATCAAGAAAAACTTGACAAACCCAATTGAATTTGCTGATTTCTTTGATCCTTCCTTTGAGAGCTTCCTCAGTTGGATTGGCTTACCAAGCGACATGGTTGCAAGAGGGTTGGGACACTTGAATGATTACAACCCAACATCAATAATCACCAAATTGCCTATGACTGCCATTACATTGAGAGAACAATTACCAACTCAATTGACTTTACAAACCTTATACTCGTCAACGAGGATCTTGGCAGTTGGTACTGCTGTGAGAAAAGTTTATGCCTGGTCTAATGTATTGACCACTACTACTGTCAAGCGTGTTGCTGGTCCTTTGATTCTTGGTTTGGCTGGATTCACATTGTACTACTTAATCTCGGATATTCCAAATGCTTATCCAAGAAAACAAGCCAGAAAAATCAAAGCTCAAGTGCAAGACTTGGAATACATTCATAACAATTCAGATCGTATTTCCAAAGAATGTAGAAAGGTATTAAACTACCCTTTGAGACAAGTAATGAATAATTTCCAAACCAGTATTGATAAAAGAAGCCAAGAGAAGGAGAAGATCGAAAGCCAAATCCAAGATTCAAACACCAGTTTGAGTTACTTTGATCAATTAATCGAGAAGATTGATTACGAGTACAAGTTGCTCGATAATGTGAATTTAGAGAACGTGAACACTGTGGACTAATTGAGTTATCCTGAATTGTAAATAAGTATTTAAAAACCAGACATCAACGTTGTCTATGTATATAGATCAATACTAGATTGATAATAATCATTAAAAAACAAATGTAGAAGCATGTTTCAATGGCTCCTTGATAACACATCCTACCCTTGAAGCAAATTCCAGTGTCTGGGTCTGTATTGGAGTCATAAATTATTCCAAAGTATTTGTTGAGGAAGTATAGCAACAATAATGGACCCGTACAGATCAATCCCCAAGTAGTAGAAAAAGTCTTTGTACCAAAAATATCAGCCACAATCGCTGGGTACACACCAAAGGTAAGACCATAGCTCCCCCCTATACATGCCGAAGCTACTGTTATCAAATGGATATTACCATTATTAAACACAGTTATCAACAGTCCTGTAGCCAAGATAGTAATGTTAATAATGATTATCCAAAGACGTTGAATATGAAACTTTTTGTGAATGAAGTCAGATACAATCCCTGATAAGAGACGTCCCAGGAATGAAAATAAAGAGATAGCTCCAACTTGTATGGCTTGAATTTGAGATGCGCTCAACGATGAGTCGTTGTTGAAAGTTACCTGAGCCGTGACAATGAAACCAACGGCATAAATGTAAGTTTGTCCCACACCAGCAATCAAAGCAATAAGAAAATAATGGGTCAAGAAAACTTTATTGACCAATAAATCTCCAATGATAATCCAAGGAGTCTTTTTGATCTTGGGCTTTTTCACCTTAATATACTTAATACTGTCAAAAGAAGGAGCTCTGGAAACAGAAGGTGAATCTTTTGAGTTCGGGTTCGAATTAGTATTAGTGAAGGAATTATTCCTGGATAAGAATACTGGACGTTTAGGAGTTGTTGATTGGTTTTCATGATTTCTAAAGTTTTTCAAAACTGCAACAACTTCAGAGGATGCAGAACTAACAGAAGACCTTGGAGTTCTTTTACCAATTCCCCAGAATGAAAATGACCCAGCAAGAGATTGTGTGTCTGAATCATCTGTTTCTTGTGGTCCCAACAATGGCTGAGATTCTCCTGTACTACTACCCTCTCTTGTATCGATCAGTTCATCATTTGGTTCATTATCTTCTTCTTCATCGCCATGCTTGTCGACTGTAAATATATCAACGAGAAAAGAACCCAAAAATGCAGCAGCTCCACACCCCATGCTCAAAAACTCCAACAAACCTCCCATATTATCTGAGAAGAAATGGACTGTTATAACCGAAAATACACTAGCTGACAACCCGAAAGAACTTACAGGAAAAACTCCAGCTGTACCTCTATGGTTCGGAAAGTTCGCCTGAGAAGCCTTCAAAGCAGCAAAGTAGCAGGTAATGGATCCAAATCCGACACTGATCGCACAAGCACATATCACTAATACTTGTTTAAATGCATGTAAATAGATTTGGTAAAGTCCCAAATATCCCAAAAATATGAAGATAGAACCTAAAAAAATCGAGAATCTGGGTCCCTTATAATCTATAATAACTCCTCCAACCAATCCCCCTACACCGGAACCAGTATTGATAGCCAATGAAATGGTTGCGGAATCGGATGCCGTAAGGCTAACTCTTTTGATTAATTGCGGAGAGTAGATACCGTAAAGATATGAAGTTCCCGAGGCCAAACCGACAAAAATTGATGCCACAAGAGCGAGTATTCTTCTTCCTTGATTGCTATTCAGACTAGCTGCAACCACTCGTTCACCATTCATTTTTTAGATGGGAAATCCTGTTTAATTGAAGAAAAATCGGGGTTGGTTTATCTGAGGATCAGCATAATAAGTCCGCGCCTCACTACAATCTTGAACTGAAAAATTTTTGGATCTCGCAGCATGGGAAGGTTGAACAATAGTGAATTTTTAAAACAAGTGGGAGATGCTTTGTCCCTGAACAACGGAGAGTCGTCGGTTTATTTAACGCAAAAAAGATTGTCCCCGGCACTAGACGTCGATGGAGGTTCTGACAACGAAGACCCAATAAACGATTTGCCAACCAATGTGATTGACCAAAAGTCTACTGACAACACACAAATGTATCCAATTTTGATTAGAATAGCGATGAATTCTAATGGCAAGAAGAATAAATTCAAGTTGAGTACTGTGGTGGAAGTTGATAGTTTGGACCAATTCTGGTTGGACTATACTCAAGTGATAAAGAATGGATTCATAGGGTTGAAGAAGAAGGATAAAAAGAAGAGCAAAAAGAACAGAGTTTCCAAGCCTTAGTTTACGACAAGCGGATCGCATATAATCTATATTAAATACACGTAACGAACCAACCTTTTATTAACCAACCTTTGTGTGGATATCCGAGTTCCTCTTTACTGATCTTCCACTATTAACAACCCATTTGGATAGATACAATTCAAGTTTTTAATCAAGACATCTTGATTCAACTGATCATTGAGTGTCACCTTGGGAGGAAGAGGAGACATCAACTTGAACTTATATGAGGGGGAGAAGTCCTTGAATTTGGATTCATCAACCACAGAAGTATCAAAATTCCTCTTGAAATAGTCACCTCGATGCAATTCAACGTAGGTGAATATATCTTCTATATTACTATCAGCTGGGAATAAATGAGTGATCCTTTCTCCATCAGGAAGTTTAATGGCAATTTTTGCTTTATCATCAACTTCGTCCATATTCAACAGGTTGAAATGATGACACTTCCAAATAAGATACTCCTTTTTGAGCTTTTCCTGTTGTTTTTGTTGTTTCTTAAGTCTGTCAGCTTCAAGTGACTTTTGGTAATTTAAGTCTTGTTGTTTGGTGAACACTTGATTGATGAATTTATCTAAAAGTTCCTGCCTAATTAGTTTCAACTCTGGTTCATATTTTTCAATCTTTTTGGAAAACTTATTTTGGATCAACTGATCTACATCCGTTTCCTGTGATATATCCCCTTGAATCTTAACAAGTAAAGATATCTTAGCACTGCTCTTTACCGGTCCTTCAGGGGTCATAGTAGTGGTTCTTGTCAACGCCAAAAGCCCTAAGAACGGGAACTTGGTAACATTCAAGCTATTAGCTAACTGGTACAGCTCAGGATTTGTCAAGTCTCCTCCCCAGATGATGTATTCAGGATCGTCCAAAATGGCCTTGAACTTGGGGTCGATAATAACTCGATTGAAGATAGATGCATTCGTCTCAGTGGCAGGATCTGTCAAATACACAAAGAGGAACTTCGCTTTGTTTGTTGCCATGAACAATGCCTGGGTGTAACTACCTTGGAAAAACGAAGGAATAATGTCATTCTGTTGGGTCACTTGTAAGTTTTCCTCTAAGTCTCTAATGAACTTATTAGCCTTGTTAACTGGATCGTTAAATGACAGAGCTCCAAGCTTGTTTCTATTGAATTGATCCCGGAAATAGATTACCTTAACGAGCTTTGATATCACCGTGAATAACACAAACAAGACAAATATTAATGGCTTCAATATTAACAATTGAGTCCATTCTGACAATTTGTGAAAATATAACCTTAAATCCTGGGAATTGAAACGATTTCTGGACGAGGGCTGCACGTTCTCTTCAGCATCTTGTGGGAAGTATCCAGGTATGTTAGCATTGGGTGAATTATCTGAATTACTTGGAATCGAGTGGTAACTGGACACAAGTCTCTGGGCCCACTCAAACATGGTGTTAGTGTTTAGTATTTTCGCGTGAACAATTAGACGCAGAACTAGTAGCAAATATAAGGAGGTAATGGAATGGATTAGATGAAAATAAGCAATTCAAATACAGTCGCACTCTTGTCTATTCTACCAGACGAACCTATACTACTGGATATTGACGATAAGGAGTGATTGCACTAGAAATCCATGGTTTATACTATGAATGAAACTGCACACAAAACTGGGGCTTTTTCACATCATAACAGCCTGTGTGGCGTAATGGTTAGCGCATTTGACTTCTAATCAAAAGATTCCGGGTTCGAGTCCCGGCATGGGTTTCTTGTTTGCGGATTTAGCTCAGTTGGGAGAGCGTCAGACTGAAGTTACACTTTAGTCACAGTTAATCTGAAGGTCCTGTGTTCGATCCACAGAATTCGCATATTTTTTTGCTTATACATACCAATTATGTAGAGTTGTCTCCAATAGAGGACCCCCCAGTTTTTTGGGGCGCAGAAAGGTACAAGGTCTCATGTTTTGGCAGCTATTTATCTCTATTAATGAAGTAATTTTTGCAACCATCTGCGAATTGAGCAGGAATGCCAAATACGGGGTTGATCTCCTTGGTATTAACATCTTCTCCTATTTCGACAAACTGGAAGTCATAGCAAAAGTGGTCCGGCCCTTTTTGGTTTTGTAAGTTCGTTAGAGTTAACCGGTGTTCGGCCACACTTAGCCCTAAAAGTGTATAGTTGGTATGGTAAAAGTCCACGCTGCGTCCGGGTTTATCTCGGAAGCCTCCAGAAGGTACCTGAGAACAGTTCATGATGTATATCTTTAACGCATCCTTGTTGAACACCTCCGTGGAGAGGATCGACTCCATCATGGCAAAGCATCCTCCAATCCAGAAACTGTAGCATGCATCGACTAACTTATTGGACCTGCCGTTCAAACCTCCTTCAAGAGACATTTGTCGAGCCACTAGCCATCGTAAAAGTCCATCGAAATTGACAGCTTCTTGGAATTTTTGCTGGAACAGTGTTTGATCTTGACAGGATTTACCTATGAGCAAGAATAAACTGGCAACTGCACAGTATGTATACCCCCCATGTGCCTCTGTATCTCCAACACCGGCAAACCCACCCTCGTACGTTTGTACTCGAGTAATCCAGCTTAATGTGTTGGCACAGATCTCTTCTGTCAACACATTTAACAACGAACAAACAACCAACACACAATACGTAGACCTCGTATCCGATTCTCCATTGCGGTGCATAATGAAAGAGCCATCAGGCTGCTTCAACAGCAAAAACCAGTCGTGTAAGTTGTATCTAATTCGAGCCAACAATTCATACTCTTCAAGACACACTAAAGCTAGAATTCCAGCATAAGTAGATGCAACATGTCCCAACTGATTTCTGCCACCGGCTATCCCTCCTTTCCCCGAATCAACAATCAAAGTCTTTATCTTTTCTGTGAAAAGCTGGGTTTGGGACTGGGAGAAATCATGGTGGATCACAAGACCTGAGTTGAGAAGCCAGTATAGCATCCAGGAATGGTTGCAATCTAAGCTAGAAAAATAGTGTGGGAGAGGACCTTTCAAACTGGCTTCAATATACTTGATGTGGTTCTCCACTTCAAAATGCTGGTTGTGGTGTTTGTGGCTTTTCAAGATGTCCTTATAGATCGATTTGATTGATTTTTCAGTGTCTGCTTGACTCTCAGTGGTTTCAGAAATGTATGTGTCTTCTATGAGTGGAGGAGGAATTAACATCTGGTTGAGTTGATTATAGATATTGGGAGGCTTGATATCCAGGAATTCTAGGTTATTTATATCATGACCAAGCATTTGTAGGAGATATTCCACTTTGGTCTTATCCATGTTAGAGAATTACCAGGTTTGGACGTGCCAATGGACTGCGAAAAATAAAACCGAGTTTGCTATCATTATTCATTAATTAAAATACATATGAGGCTAAGTACTTCAATATGGTTTCGTAACATACAATATACTGATCAAAGTTTTGACACATGGAGATTCTTTGGGTTCTTTGAAAGTGGATTGATCTGTATACGAGATCTTGGTCACCAAAAGGATTTATCAAGCCCTTTGTTTCACAGGCTTGACTATCATGCTTGTAGCTTTCAAACAAATCAATGATCAGGTCCACAGCAATGAAACATCCTGTTCTACCACATCCAGCCGAACAATGAATAAGACTTTGGTTATCCAAATTCTTCGACTGGATCAAATTGTTCTTGAAATTGATGAAATCTAAAAGAGCATTGATATCTGGAACTCCAAAATCTGGCCATTCAGCGAATTCGAGATGGTATATTTGGGTAGTAGTAGGAGGAGAATCATCTGATTTGGATTTTTTAGTCAAGTTTATAAGTCTTAAATTATAAGAGCCATATTTGGTGACGTTCTTTTCTTCAATGGTGAAATTGTCCAACACTTGGTTGTTGAAGTAGTTCATTTGTAATCCACTCAGTCCATTTAGGCACACAATGAGTTTTGTACCACTATTCCAGATAAGTCTCCAGAAGTCTTTGAATGTAGAGGGCAAAGGATTTTGAGTTGCAATATACCGAATATCTGATATTTCTGAGTGGTTAATGTAGTTACCATTGAAATAATCATCCATAGGTGCCATATCAAAGAAATTGTTCGGAGGAGTTGTACATGGACATGGTGACTGCGTTAAACGAACCCGAGAATGCTCATATGGCCAAATATTGTTATATCTGTTTTTATAACCATATTCGATTCCTTTAGGGATTTTATAATTGATCTTATCACAATGAGGACATGGGGTTGAAGGAGAACAGAACGCTGAATGATTTTCTAAGTCTGAACGATTGGTGATGGCCAAATTCAACCGGATTTGTTCAATTCTTTCAATCTTGTTAAACTTCCCACTCAAGTTTTCAAGAATCTTTGAGTTTCGATTGACGATTCCCTTGGAGTCAACCAATATTGATCTGAGCCATTTAGGATATTTATCAAAGGTGTCAACAGTTGGAATTCGAAACTTATAATTGTAATTGTTCAACTCCTCGTTCTTTGGTATCGAGGTCATGTCTAGCTTGGGAACATTCTTCTTTAAAGACGACAAAAACTTTTGATTCGAAGGAGTGGAAGATGGTAACTGGAATCCCGAAAGCACAGTGGGAGGTGCCATGGTATAGTTATTACTGGAAAACATG
Organism: Yamadazyma vaughaniae; assembly: GCA_030569695.1. NCBI lineage: Eukaryota > Fungi > Ascomycota > Pichiomycetes > Serinales > Debaryomycetaceae > Yamadazyma > Yamadazyma vaughaniae. Next base: position 98,708 of record JAJMLO010000021.1, on the reverse strand, counting down.
GTGTTATTACTATTGCTGGATTCTGAAGACGTAGACGTCGTTTCAGGGCTTCCAAGTGGAGACTGTAATTCAACGACAGAACAACTCTTGTTCATAGAGTCCATCCCTCCATCAAGATACCACATGGAAAATTTCTCGTTGTAATTCATGAATTTCATAATAGTCTGATATAACGGGTAATTCAAAAAATCACCCGAATTTGCATCCACAAACAACACTTTTTCATTTCTATTCAAAAGTCTCTCCACAACATCAGCCGGAACGTTGAATGCTGTGAAAATGTTCTGCAACTTATATGATGGCCGTTTGAGTAACGTCGACGGAATGCATATGTTAATGGCCAGTTTTATCTTGAACTCAAGAAAGCTGTTGAAGCTTCGAGTGTCTATGATTATAGGATTATGACGCAGCATAAACGATTCGATCTCGTCACAATAAAGCCTCTTAACGTGCAAATCTTCCGCATTGTAGCCCACAGGAGACTTGGCCAGTACCGGTGACTTCACAAGAGGAGACTTGGAAAACGAAAACAGTGGCATGTTGGGAGATATTAAACCTGGAGTCGTCTGACACGGCGTCGACGTCGTGGACACGTTGGTGAATGGATTCGAATAAGACGAGTTCATAGTGGTGGACGACGAAGGCAGGTCAAGATCCGGCGGCAACGAGATGGTTGGAAGCACCTTTGTGATTGAAATGGACGGTTTTGAAGATGCAACTGTGGAAGGACTTAAACCGGACACATTGGATGCAGAGTTAGTCGATGCTTCGGTGGCAGCATTAGATGGAATATGATTTGAAGATAACTCTGACTTGTAGAGCATAGACATCAACTTTGGCGAAACAGGGAGTATGATAGCAAAAAAGATTCGGCTACTTTGTACAAGTTTATATGCGCACGCAGTTAAGTTAAGAGATTTCCTGGTAAGTGACAGTAGCACCTACATGACGTCACGGATTGAGGTTTGCCAAAAATAGGTCGAGTGCGAGTTCTAGAAGCTTTGCCAGTAGATCCCGAGGCCGGTGCGCGCGAACCAGTGCTGCGAGTTTAAGCTTTAGCATGTGCTGTGGGTAGTCTGTCCGCCCCGGTTTAGGCCTTACATCCCCCTTCGTGGACGTAGCTTGCCTTGCATTAGGATGAGGTGGGTCTGTAAATGGACTACTTTGCGACCGAGCCAAAGTTTTAGGCTTAATGGAACCGTTGATACAGTTAATCCCAAAAACAATTCACACCTCTATCAACAAGATTATGTCGCTGCGACATTTAGATTTCATGGTTAGATATCTTAAATTAGACCTCGACTAAGTAAAAGTCGTAGTGCAACTTTGTGGAAATCGTTTATGTAATATAAGAATTCGTGTGCAAATTTCAAACAATTCACACCCACTGTTAAGAAAGTCTCACTGAGCTTACTTTCAATTCTCAAGACTCACTGAATAAATTCGAACTCTTGCAAATAAATTTTTGACATAGATTTTTCAACTTCTCGTTATTTCAAATCTCTCTAGACATCTGCGGAAATACTGAGAATTAGCCCAGCAGATGCGGCGAATTCCCACCGCAGGTGGAAGTAAGTCGGCTTAACAAATTTATCAATTCGCAGCAACATAAAAGCTAAACTTTATTGCGAATTGAGGGTGAGAGTTTTGAGTTATTTTAAAATGGAGTATAGAGACGAATGTGCTTTATCCTTCAATCTAGCACGTAAGGTAAGTGTTGAAAGAAATTCTGAAAGTAAGACTGAACAAAGATTTGAATATGTAAGTCAATTGATGAACTGGCATTGATTATCTTTCCAATTGTGTTTTCATTGATGAAGCAGCTTTTAATATCAATATGAAAAGGTCTGGTGGTTGGGCAACTAAAGGAGAAACCCCTGTAGTCAAAACACCATTTACAAGAGCTGAAAATCTTACTGTCTAGGGGGCAGTCTGTATTTATTAGTCTTTATCTAAAATCAATCTTTTAACAGGAGGTAAGTATCCTTCATATTTACTGGTAAATTGAACGGATAGTTTCTGTAATTCCCTGTAATTTTTTCCCGGGGATACTTTACCTACTATCACCGGTGTCTTAGTTTCAACTCTATCCGGTACAATCAACAGTCTTCCTAGAATTGCTTCAAGACCTTGAAAAGCAAATGTGATGGCTTCTTTGGCTCTTCCATCTATTCCAGTGACATCAAGAAATTTCAATGTCGTTTCTGGACATTCTTTTCTAATAAAATCGGTAATATTTGGATTTAAAGCCCCACCTCCACACAAATATAATTCATCGATAGGATACGGTGAATATTTCTTATAATCATTAACTATAGCCTGCGCAGTAATTCGAGTAATGGTAGCAATTGTGTCATATTGATTAAGACCTTTGGTAGCACAGACTCGAACCAATTCGATGGCATCGGAGTCACCAAACTGTTCTCTTCCCGTTGTCTTGGGAGGTTCTCTTTTGAAGTAAGACTGATCTAAATATGCTTCCACTAACTCTAAGTCAACTTTTCCCCTTCTGCCCCATTCTCCGTCTTTATCAAATTGAAGTTTCCCGTCCGTGAAGTATCTCATTGCAGCATCAATAAGCACATTTCCGGGACCATTATCAAAATCGAAGCATTGATCTAATCCACCATCTTCTTCTGGAAATACAAAACAAACATTAGCCATTCCTCCAATATTTTGACAAGCTGTAAATTTGGTTCGATGAATAAGTAATAAACTATCAAAAAACGCTACCATTGGGGCTCCTTGTCTACCGACACTCTGTTCAGATATTCTAAATTCAGATACAACCGTCCTATCCATTGCTTGAGCTATATATGTAGGTTCCGCCAACGTCAAGACTGATCTACATTGACTATCTTTTGCCTCTGGAACATACCATACAGTTTGTCCATGGGAGCCAATTATATCCACACTTTGTTTATCTATATTATTTTGGCTGCAAAAAGTGGTTGCCGCACTCGCAAAAGCCATGCCAAGAAGGACCGAGATTTGAGACACTTCTTCAATGGTGGTAGTTTTGTCTTTTATTGCGTTAAGGACTCTTGTTTTCAACTGGAATGGCATTTCCATCTCATCGTATGCTAACACTTTTAAATGCAACGGAGCGTCCACAGATGCTTGTTTGAAATTGCATAGAACGATATCAATCCCGTCCATTGACGTTCCTGAATTCATTCCTAAAACATTCAAATCCAAAATATACAGTTCTTCAATCATTTCAACTGGCTTTTTACCATCGTATCCCAAGACTAAACAACCTCTTTTATATTAATATTAGTAGCAGCGGACATAATGACCGCGGACAATTTGTCCGCGGTAAATAGTTATCATGCGTCAGATCTCGTATCTGGTTGCAAATATAAATACGCGTATGAGAGTCGTATGAGAGTCGAATGAGCGACAGAAATGAAGTATATGTCAATTTTAAATAGGCCTATGACGCAAGTAGTGATCGTAGGATGTGTTTTGTTCACCCAGCCTGGTATGTTTGATGCTATTACTGCGTTGGGAGCAGGGGGTCAAGAAGCGTCCATGGCGTATTTAACTAATAGAGCACTTGCTACTTTGTATGGGTGCTTTTCTGTAGTTGGATTTATGGGAGGATCAGTGGTAAATATATTGGGAGCTAGGATAACTTTTTTCCTTGGTACCATTGGTTATACGTTGTATATCGGTTCTTTATGGTGTCTTGATAGAACTGGCAATACTGGATTTGTTGTAGCTGGAGGTGCCTTGTGTGGTGTCTCTGCTGGTTTATTATGGTCCGTCCATGGAATGGTTATAATGTCTTATGTTGAAGAGAAAGATAAGGCAAAAGCCTTTTCTTTAACATGGAGTCTTTTGTCAATTGGAGCTGCACTTGGAGGTTTGATCAGTTTACTTCAAAATTTGCATTCAGAGGCTTCATCAGGGGTATCAACCGGGACTTATGTTGCTTTCATTATAATTATGATAGTTGGGTGCTTTATATCCTTAACATTGACCAATGCTCCCAAAGTCAGAAGAAAAGATGGCTCTCAATTAGAAAATTTTAGACAAACCAACTTTAAAAGGGAATTAGTTGATACTTTAAAGGTTTTCAAAGATTGGAGGATGATCTTTTTACTACCAGCGTTTTTTGCAAGTAACTTTTTCTATTCTTATCAATTTGGAATAAATGGATTTTATTATTCTTTAAGAACTAGATCTTTGAATTCAATGTCTTATTGGTTGACCCAAATCATTGGTACTTTTGGTACAAGTGCTATTCTTGATAATTCCCGGTATTCTAGGAAAAATAGAGGAATTGTTGGTTTGGTGGTAGCCTGCGTGTTAGTTATTGCTACTTGGACTGGAGGAATTGTATTCCAAAAGCTGTTTACTAGGACATCTGTATCGCCCAATTTAGATTGGTCTGACAATGGATTTGGAGGACCTTTTATGTTATACTTTATGTATGGAATATCTGATGCAGTTTGGCAGACATGGTGTTATTGGATTATGGGATCATTATCTAATGAATCATATAAGCTTGCTAGATTTGCTGGGTTTTATAAGGGAGTTCAATCTGCTGGTTCAGCCATATCTTTTGGAATCGATTCCTTACAAATCCCATTCATGAATGAATTAGGGGCAAATTTTGGATTAATGGTTTTCAGCATGCCATTTATGTTGGTTGTGGCTATGAATGTTTCCAAGACGAATTATACTTTAGAAGAAGAGGTTATCACTCCATCTTGGGTGAAAGACGACCTTGAGTTGCCTGAAGCAGAAAACGTAAGAGTAATTAGCAACGAGAAAAATTAATGTATTAAGGATGGAATAAGTTCCTATCAATGTTTTCGTAGTCAAAAATGAAACTGTCCAAGTCAAAGTCAAATTCAAATGATTTATTCTCTTTAATCCTTGTGTTAATTCTTTCAAGATTTTGTCTTGAGTCAGGCCACGAGGAACTCAATTCTGAAAGCATTTCTTTACATACCTTAATTTCTTCCAATTTATTCAAGCTCATCAAAACGGCTGCCAGTGTACATAGAACATATGATGCCATGTTTACAATTTTTCTAAACAGGTATAACGCCTTATATTTCTGTAGCAATTGAATAATCTCTCGAGAACAGTCCAAGCTTATTGTAACTGGGTCAGGAATGATAGTATTGGTCCAATTCTCGCCTCCTAATTTCAAATATGGCCTGAATAGAAATATCAATGCCGAGTTGTACATGGTATGGAGCAAAATAACTGCCGGATGCATCGGTTCATTAGTTACCATTAAGGGGCGTGGTAATGCTTTAAGCCAATCTTGAAGTAAGTTATAATTATGAATTAATAATTTCTTATAATTATTGTGGCCACTAGTGGAATAAATATCAGTTATTATCCCTCGTAAAATCCCATATAATTTTATTATGCCGACTGTGGTATTCTGGGGGTAAAACTCAAACACATGTCCCGAATCATCCACTCCCTCATAAAATGGACTCCATAAACTTGGACTCTCTACTTTGAAACTAGGGAATGCCAACTTAATACTTGATTGTTGAATTGCCTCTGGGCGACCCAAATAGAAACTCCACCCCCTATCAAATATATAACATCCCCAGAAGGTTGCAGTCCTCACCAATTCTTCTTCTTCTGAAATAAGACTTTTGTCCTTAAGGGTGGAACTATCTAGTTGAAGTCCCAAATCGATACATATTCTGAAGGCGATTCCAGAATGTATCCATCCCAAACTCATTTTCCCCATGCCTGACTCTTTACTAGCTATTAATAGCAATCCTTGTACTGTGGTTAAACTAGCCCTCTCTAGTTCTTTAGGTAACATCTCGAGTGCAGCCTCATAAAACACTTTGCTAATTGACATGGCATCTGGTTTATCTGATATATGAGCAGCAAGAGCCAAGATTGAATTAAATAAAAAGTCAGAGTAAAATTGTCCTCCACTATACATATCTCTTAAAAATAGTGTCTTATCGAAAATGTTAAAGTAGGAATGCTGCCAACAAAAATATAAGCTTAGTAGTTCCATCGACATGTCATCTGATATGGCTGATTTTGAAAGGATTGAAGGAGGGAAAGAATTTGTCGTTGGTATATAAGATACTTCTAATAATGGTAAATTAGAAGTATCGCCATAATAAGTAATATTTCCATTCTCAGCCGTTAATAGATTATCATTCACCTCAATTTCGGTATTGTCATCTTCTTGAAGCTTCTTTATTATTTCAGTTGACCTATCGCCTCCCTTAGCAATAGAATTGATGATATCTGCTTGAGCACTGGCTAGCCTCTTCAATTCTTCAAATTGCTTGTGGGACCGTTTTCTCTTATCTTCAATCTGGTATGAACACTCAACCTTGCGGATATTACACTGTAGACACAGGGGTTTGGTCCTATCGCACTTACACTTCTTTGTTCTACATGGAACGCACGATATTTGCATTGGTAAACATTAACTAGAGCGAGAAGTTTTTTTTTTCAAATTATGACTCTAATACGGTAAAACCAGTCGATCTCAGCTGCCCTAAATTACAAAAAAACCGACGTGTCTGTTCAATTTCCTGATACTTAATGAGAAATCGGTATCTCTGCGGCTTACACCAACAAATTAGCAGTTCAGCATGCAGATAGTCGATAGAGCCGAAGTAGAGCCAGGAGTGGACTAATCTGTGAATGCAGAATAAGAGACATTAATATCGATACCATTAAGAACATTAAATGCCATTGTTGAATCTTTGATGTGCCATTGTAGGTGATAAATCTTCATTTACATTGGTCAAATCTACTGCATACCGTGAAGCATCAATTTCCATTATATTCCAGGGAGTATTCGTGCTTCATATACTATTGTCGTTAGCTTAATGTGTTACTATATTTATTTAGAATTGACAGGGGCCAAAAGTGATCCGGTAACTGAAGATACAGGAAATCTGGAGGAGCTGGCTTAGAGAAAGAGTGATTATTAACTAGCATGGATATTGGAATTCGAAGTGTAAAATGATATGCGTCCAATACTAAATGAAAGCTTTGCATTTCTAAAGTAGGACAAAAATTTTTTTAAGAATCCTCTGTTATTTCGATACAACATGGTTTCATAACTCTAGGTGTTAGTGGCACATGAAATCTCACGTATGGCCACGTCACTCCTGCTCCAATGGGAACAGCCACTGGGTATAACTTAGACCAAATCACAGTGTCTGTAGCAACTGGAATTTATACTCTTTCAAAACAATGCACAATTACAAGGTCAGCAAGCGAACTTGTGTAAATACGATAATTGTTAAAGGCAGTAGACGAGAAAACCAGAAAGAAATCTGAAGAGAAAAGAGGATGCTACAATTTCAAATGCCCTGTGATACCGAATTGTGTGAATCTCTTGTGTGAATTTGTTTTCTTCGCTCTACTCTACGATATATTTGATCCAGAAAACGAATTTATTGTATAGGTAGTACGCACTAATTATGTTTTCCAATGCGATTAATTTGATTTTCTATTGAGAATTTTTGCTAGTTAGGGCGAGAATTCTATGCCTTCTCATTTCGAACTTTTAGTTATATATTAGCGTAAATTTTTTATGGGTAATATACACTTTTTAAATTATGCAATGAATTTTTCATTTAATTGTTGGGAAATTGTTAAGAGCTTGAGACGAAAAGTGGAATTGTGTTATGTGTACTTTTAATTCCACCAGACGAGTTATTTCACTGCCTAAAGCGAATTTCAGTCATCAAGATCGCGACATCCTATTTAGACAGGTGCTGTGGGATTAACTGTACCTAGTTTATTGTTGCTCTGACGTTGGCTGCGAAAATCTCGCAACAATAGAAGTTGCAGATGTCAATCCTTTCCAGTTTGCTTTCAAGATGATTGTCAACGTAACCACATCGTAGTGATATTTTTGTTGACTATAGGATATATGGTGGTACACGTTGGCTTGGACTAAGCATTTTATTTGCGATTAAACTCTATCTACACCCTTAAAAGTCTGCAAGGCGTCGCCAGAACCTTAAAAAAATTTTTCGCCCGCTAATCGAACAAACCTTATCAAATATGAAATGTGATATAAGACGGCCATGTCTCTTTACTTAAAATTCTATTGTTTTAAATAAATGTTATTTGCTTTAACTACAACCGGGTCGGCATTTAAGCCATCAATGAGGACACCTCCGGTGTCACATAAGCTCTTAAAGTTTAAGAAGATATACCTTGAGAAATGTGTGCGGGCTGAATCCAACTGGTTAGTATACCAAGCTGGGTTGAAAATGATAGACAGCTAGAGTTCAAGGTTTAATTGGTGTATAAATATATGAGAAAGATGTACGTAATAGTTAATAAATATCAATACTAACTTTTTATGAAGTCGAGGTCGACTTCTATGGAGTATTTGGGTTTGATGTCACGAATGGTTCATTTAACAAGTCGGTGTTTGAAGGGTTCCATGCGGCTGAGGGCATGGCCAAATTGGCTTGACTTTTACGGTCTCTTTCGAAATCTCTCCATCTCTTCATGACAATATGAGATGAATCGAAGACACCTTCACTTTCGCCATGTGCTCCTTTATCACCTCCACCAATTTTTCTGGTTTCTCCCCAACTGAAATCATCGAATTTCCAGAAGGAGTAGGTTGGTAAAACAAAATTCCAGATTGGCAATGCAATCAAATAGATGAAAAAGTATCCAATGTATTGAAGTGAAGAAACTGTCACAACAATCAATAAACCGGGCAAACCGAAGATAAGTGCCAAAAGGACCAATGACATTACAGGAGTAGGATGTGAGATAATAGCAAACACAATAACATAGATGGTGAAACAGATAGCTGCTGGTAAAACTAAAGTACCTACCAATTCAATGAAAATAACAAACTGCATCGAGAAACAGAAGGTTCCACATAAATCTTTGACGAGGACCAATTCCATTAAATTATGCACCGTGGAATTAATCCAACGTCTTCTTTGAGATAACAACACTTTAAAACTTTCTGGAACAACAGTTCTACAGATTGCCTTCGGAACAAACACTTGTTTTCTCTTAGGGAATGTTCTCAACATCAAAGAGGATAAGAAACGATCTTCACCCAATAACAATAAATTCTTTTTATGCAAAGTATCGGTGACATTCTCTGAATATCTTTCAACGATATCAGGGTTAGCCAAAATTGGGACCCAGTAACCATCAGATCCTTTTGGTGACTTGATTCTGTACATACAGAAACAACCAGGCAAACAAGTCACACCTCCGAAAACACTCTCGAAAGCTTTCGCTTGATGGTGTGAAATATAATATTCGAAAACTTGGATTAAAGTAACCCAACTACGATTCTTATTCGAAATCTTGGTTTCTCCACATAATCCCATGATCATTGGATCTTTAACCATTTCAGTCACCATATGTGTCAATGAATGAGGGTGTACCTTAGTATCAGCATCCACCATTTCAACGATCTCATAAAGTTCGGGCATCAATCCAGTAATTTGCCAAATGGTTTGGAACATTTGAAATTCTAAACCAGTCATTCTTTCGTCGAACATAACCTTTTGCAAAAACGACATCAAAATAATTTGAGAGTCTCTTTTACCTCTATTACCTGGCTTTGGTAAGTTGGCTTCTTCTGGAGTACCACATTTCACAATCGTAATAATAGGCACCCTTTGTTGGTTTTCTGAAGCAATAGTAGAATCATCGTACTTGTAAAATCCTCCATAGACCTTGGCCATGTTATGACGCTTGGAACCCAGAGCAACTGCAACATACGAATATGGTCTAACATCTTCTGGATCAATAACGAAATCAGTCATCATACTTAAAGCAATCTCAGGTGTAGTCAAATCATTACCAGAACCTTTGACCAAACCATCACAAACAATGACAATCAACTTATGGGAGTTTGGATAATTGGTCGTGGCCAATGAATCTAATGTAACTCTCATACCTTCTTCGTCTTCAGAGTAACAAGTAACTAAACACAATGTATGGGCTAATGGGAACCCAAATGGTTGATATTCAGCTGGAGGTTGAGGAACAACATCAGGGTGGATAATATCTGGAGATAAACCTTGGATACCATTCATATCTTCAATATCAAATGGATTCATGACTGATTGCCTATTTAAAAGGTCTGATGATGAATTAAAGGTCTCATTCAAGAACAAACTTGATTGTCTCTTACTTGCATTCCTTTTCAGCATATTGGTCTTACTACCCAACAAATGTTGCTGGGTTGTCATAGTGGTGTATTTGAAATTTTTAGACAACTTATCACTATCGTTATAGTACTGTGATAATTCACCAGGTGCTAACGATAATCTCTTATTGAAAACAGATTGTCTGTTAGTCTTATAATCAGCTCTTGTCTTTTGTGGAACAACAAGTAAATTGTTGCTGGTGGAGATAGCAGGTTGCTCGGCCCAAGCATCCATTTGCTTGTCCATTTCAGCCATAGTCTTTTTGCTATTGAGACCACTTACACCCTGTTTCGTAGAGATAAACCACTTAAAGTAACAAGCCATGAGAAATTTAGCTACCACAACAGATAAGATGAAAACCAAGGAAATGATCAACACCACTTGAGAAGCAATACAACCAATAGTATCAGAGTCGATGGTACCGACCTTAATGATTTCAGTCAAACATCTTGCAGCGTGTCTTTCTTCACTATTGGATAACACCAAGGAGATATCATGTCCATGATATGCATCTTCCTTTCTCAATTTGTCGAATAATTCAGGATATTCCAAATCATCGGTTTGAATCCAATCAATTAAACTCAAATCTAAAACGTTACCTGAAAACACCACTAAATTTCTAGAACTGTTCTTAATATCGTCCCAAGTGAAATACACATCACCGTTAACTTTCAAACCATAATATGCATCCCTGGCATCTGTACTGGTATGACATGCCCATCCATCATAATATTCGGTGGTGAAGTTTGGACTTGAAGAACCATCTTGTTCCAATAACTTACATGGCATGTACCAAGCAACATCACCATCATCACTCTTTGGAATAGAACAGTTGTCTCTTGGAGTGATTAAACCCTTACAATTTCCATTTACATTTTGGAATAAGAGAGATGCATCCTTACCTCCAGCATTCATTGGAGGATATAAAACGTTAGTACCAGCATCAATACCAGCAGCACTTGGGTGTTGAGATTTAGTCAAATCAAATGCCCTTCCATTGATGATCAAGTATCCTCCATTAACTTCATTAATTCTGGTTCTGACTCTTTCAGTGGAACACACGGTTCTGGTGAAACCAAATGTTAAATATGCAACAATTGCACCAATATACAAGATACAAGTAATCAAACCGATCTTTTCTCTCCATGCAAATTGTCTTTGTTTGTCCTTCATTCCAAACAAACTCAATAATGGTGCTGGAGCCCAGAAGGTTATGATGTAACAATATACTTTCCAAAAATAGATGTTATGTCCGGTGGACTTGTTTGGTTGAGCCATTTGTTTCCGTTTGATCGAGTTATTTTTAATTACATCGTGTCTTTGAGGAGAATAATCATTAACTTCATCATTTAACCCGAAGATTTCAGTTCCACCCTTTTGAGGTGATGGTGTGGCAGATTTGGTCTCGTCTTGAAAATCCATTAATGGAATATCTTCCGGATTGTCTGTATCATGATGGGATTGCATCGTTCTATAACTGTGATGACTGTTTCTTGGATTATAGGTCTCAGCAGTATTTGAGACTTGTGGATCCAAACCAGTAGTTGAAGGCTGAACCTTTAAATAATCCGATTGTTGGTTGGTAACTTGCGTGTAATGGTATCTTGGATGATTTGGATCCATTCTTTCTCTGTCATGTCTGACCAAGGATTTTTTCCTACCCAACTCTCCGGATTCAGGATCGAATTCCTGATAGTTTCTAGATCCTCCACTGTGCCTGTAAGACATTTTAAATTAAATGATGTGTTTGACGTGTTACGAGATTTAGATCTGATTTGTGGACCTCACACAAAAGATATATGATTTGTGCAAATTGGCCAAAGAAATGGGGAATCTTGGTTCAAAAACGATAGTCTAGTCAAACAATATAATTTTGCCAACTTACAAATTGGATCAATTAAGTCGCTCGTGGAAACCTGTGGATTGGGCAGCAGATGGATATTGTAAAAATTCTATGTTTTGAAATCAATTCCTAACAAAGAAAATTCTTCTGGTGATCGCACGCTGGGCAATGCATTTCGCCTTGAAATTTTGCACCCGCGTCGAACACTGGAAGGTGCAGATTAAGGTTTCAACATATATAATTACGTGTATAAGGTATTTTATTCTGGTTAAATATATTTATAGATTTAAGAGAGTTCGTTAAACTTGATCATAATTCTCTCGGACTCTGATCCAACGTCTCGGAGATTTATCATATATGGAGTTAATTGGATTAACAACCTGATGAGGTTTCTAATTTTAGATTCGTGTTTAGCCAAAAAATATTGGTCAAGGTATTTTGATAATCCCGATAAAAGTAATTTTAGTTCATTGGTCTGAGTCCTTGACACAGGCTGCTTATGTACCGTCCGTTGTTGTTCAATTAATCTACGGAGGGCAAATGCAGCTCTGGCAATAAAGTAGTCTACTGCCATTTCAAACTTAGGGTCTTCGGAGTTTGTGAAATCAATGAGTTGCGTAAGACAAACTAATTTAATCTTGTTGTACCGGTGGAATTTGATCGGTTTGGTCGAGCCAAAGGAATCATTGAAATTATACTTAACAAGGTTCTCGATTACCTCACCTATTGAGAAATCTTGAATTAATTCAACCTCAATTTCATTTTTTTGATATAAGAAGGAATTGGCGTAAATCTCTGAGAGAAATTCGTTTATAGTCTCCTGATCTTCCATGAGAGGAAGAATTAGTTTAGTGATTTGGAAATATTGGTTACTATTGACAGACTCGTATTCTTTAGTGTCATTAGTGAAGCAAATCTTAATGGCTCTTAAAAATGATTGCCAGACATCCTGATTCAATCTATGTTTGAATTGAGTTAGTTTGCTTACCACCGAGATTAGAAATTCATTACACGAAATCCACAACGGAGAGTTTGGATCATTACCCACCGATTTATTTTCAACAATGTCAAGCAATGCTTTCATCACCTTGACGATTGAGTTATCCTCAATCAAGCTCTCAAAGTCAATGATCTTGCCCACGAGGTGCTTAATCATTTCGAATGACAAATTCCCTATGGAAATGAAGGTCGGTAACCTGAATCTTGCTTTTAAGTTAGAATTGTTCAACTTGCTTTCGATTCTCTCTCTGACTTTGAATTGATAAGTTAACATATTACTCAATTCTCTGATTAAGATAGAATTAATAGAGTCAAGATCCAGTTGAATTATTCTAATATTTTCAAAGATCTTAGTCTGTAAAACAGTGGGTTGTTTATCATCCAACCTGTTCATTATTATAGGATATCTTAAGCATCTTCCGAACAAATTAAGAATTTGCTGCACTTGGGCTTCGTCTAAGCTCGATTTAATCTTCCGGTAGAGAATTGGGAAATTCATCATCAAACTATTCAAGCATTCAATATACTGATCTGGGTCAACAAAATCGTAATCTACAGGAAAGTCAATCCAGAACTTGAAAAACTCCTTATTCACCATATCATCAGTATCAGGAATATTTAAGGTATCATTGAATTTGTTCAAAACGACGATACGGATTTCAAGGATGTTCAAACCAACTAGCTCAGATGCATATTTGATCAACAGTTCCCAAAACTTCAAGTCAAATTGGTCATGAAACTTGTTGAATATGGAGTTTATCCCATCAAGTTTCAACACGACAGTTTCTTTCATTTCCTTCAAGTCTAGGCTATGAACCAAGAAAATCTTCGAGAGTATGATATTAAAGATCAATTCCCATTCGTTAGAACTAAATAATGATCCATGTATATCTATAATCTCAAAGAATGTTTGAAGAGACCCATCCCGAACTTGAGCTCTATCGTCACTTGACAACTGGATTAAATTCAACAACAGATAAATATCTAATCTCTTGTAAAACTTGAGCTCATCCTCATTTTCACAGGCCTCAATGTATTTAAGCAATAGCTCTTCATCTAATATAGAATCAGAAGAACCATCGTTTTCGTTAACAGCATCCGAAAACTTACTTTTGATGGAATCGCTTATTAACCAAAAATAACTAATTGAACTGAATGAAATATTCAAATCATTTTTTTGCAGGCAGAAGCTGAACAATGTGTCGATCAATATTTTAAACTTATTGATGGGTAAATTGACAATGAATTCGTTCAAAATCAATTTCAACGATCCAAACGACGAATTGAGTAGCATACTAAACTTTTCATTTAAACCATCATTCAAGGACTCTTTAAGCTCATCTCTTTCGAATTCGAATGGATTGTTAATAATTCTGAAGATTATGTTCCATGCTTTTTCAGTTGTCAAATTCTTATTGTAATTTTCAATAAGCTCATTCAATGTGTCGAGGATGGTCAAGTGGATCTCAATCTTGTTATTAATCAAAAGAAGCTCATCCACTTTTTGCTTATTCAAGGCATCAATCATACTACCAAGTCCCCCAAGACTTGTCTCACTTACCCTATTGAAAATTTCATGATCGTCATTGTTAGCACTTTGCAACGCAATATGTTTGATAATATCGTTGTACTTGATAATAATATAGATTCTGAAATTGAACCCAATCCCTTTAACTTTAGTTATTCCATATTTAATGAACAACTGGCTGATGAGTTCGAAAGTATTCTCATCGTTGATTAGAAACTTCAATGGATTGATTTTACTGACATTGTAGAGCTCGTTGACGAAAAACACCCTATTATGAGGACATGTACTCAAATTATTCTCAGAGTGCAAGTCTTGTAAAATATCCCCAGAAAATTCGTTTTCAAATAGATTAATTAAAGAATTGACCATATTTTGGTAACTTTGAACTGTGTAATCGTTGACACTGTCATAAAGTTTATTCATAGAATTAGAGATATTGGAAATCTCTTGCTGGGACAATCTGGTAGCAAAACGATCTTCGTTTTTAGTAGTGACACTGAATTCGTTTGGTCCTTTTACGAAGTAATCACACCACTGGAATGTAATCCAGATAATCTTCCAGGATTCGTTCAAAGTTGAGCCCAAAGATATAGCAAGATTAATCAAGGCTCTAAAACAGGTAATATGTCTAGAGTTAAAGTGTATCACATTGATCCTTTGATGATCTAATCTCTTCTCTGAAGTGAAACTAGCCTCACCATTAGTAAAAGATTCCACTATTGATTCTCCAATTGCAAAAAGGTTCTTGCTTTGTTCTTGGAGCATGGATCCTTTCTCAGTATTGTGAGTAGGTTCCAGATCTTGTTTAATGATAGACTCCGCTAATAAAATCAACAATCCATCTCGTAAATTAGCCAAACCCAACAAGCCTGTTGTATGGGTGAATTTTTGTAAAGACCTAATAAGCAAGTGGAAAAAGTCAGCATCCATCAAAGAATGTATATAGTACTTGAGAAGTAATGAAACGTTTGGATATGTTAAAGAGATGATATTATTGACGAAATCAATATCACCTTCTATTTTTGAAGTATCTTCTTTATTGGACAATGACTGGACAAACTTTGCAATTCCATCGGTTAAGGATAGTAAGATACTGAAAATTAAATAAAGCGGATAGCTTTTTGAAATATTTGCTGGCGGTTCACCCTTGTCAAGTAAGTCTAAAATTGATATCTTCATGGTAGAATTTTGCTTAGATAAATGCTCGGTCGATTGGTTATTTGGAATCTTCATGGTTGATTGGATTAAAAATGAATTGTACTGCAAGTAGGTTGACAATATGGACAACAATTCTTGAATCACGTTTTTCTTTTTTGGATTTTGATCGTACAATTCAAAAATTGTTTTAATGATATCAAAGTTGGAAAATAAACCTTTGAAAACTTCAAGAACCAGAAATCTCTCCCAGTCAGAACTATCATTGTTCAACAAAATATGATTTAGTATGCTAAGGACGATTTCACCTTCTATCACCAAGTTGTTAAGCTGTGTGCTTAATAAAACCTGCAAAGTCCTCATAATTCTAATAATAAGAGGGAATTCATCACCATTGTTATTAATAATTCTCAAGAGGGAAGGAATCAATCTGATTCTTATCAAGTAGGAAAATTCCTCATGATTCAAGAACATTTGTTTATCACTTGATATGACACTTTCTATAATTTCCAATGCCGAATGTAATTTGATATGAGCTAAACCTTTGAAGTACTTTGGCTGGTCATTATCCACCAAACGACAAAGCTCCTCAAAAATAAGGAACCCTTCATATGAAGTTTCGTCCACCTGTATCTCTTTATTGTTGTCGATCTGAATGGTTTTGGTTAATTCTTTGCCTTGTAGATCCACCGGAATAAGATCATAGACGCTGGTGAACAATTGTTGCAAAGTAGCAGACGCCGTATTGATCACAACAGTGGATTTATTATTAGATGTCAAACTTGAACACAAACTCAACAAATTCAACAATAATTCCCCCTTCATCAATGTGCCGTAATTTTGCATAAGACTCGGTAAACATTGAAGAATTCTTAACTGGATATCAATCGCTAAATGCGTGGCTTCCACTAAGGCCTGTAACACCTCCGAAATATCCTTTGATTCAATACCATATGATGTGATTAGTTTGTGAATTGCAGGAACCCCTAAATTGGCAAATCTAGCATTACCAGTTTTGCAAGAGATCAAGAATGGAAGAAGAACAATTGATTTATCTTCAGGTGATAAATCAGCAATTGACAGATTAGGCTGCACCTTTTGAAGTGTCTTCTGAGCAGATTCACATGCCAGTTTTATTTCTGCATTTCTCCTTCGAGATTCGTTCAATAAACTCGTTAAGTCTGCTGTCAAATGATGCACAGTCGTCATTGGAGTGTTTGTTGTCTCCAAAAAAAGTTCGAGTCGCGAAGAAACCTCTGCGGCTGCAACTTGATTGTGTTGAACAGCCTAAGCGCATGGTCCGAAAGAGGCATGGAAAGACAAGTAACGCAACCGAAGCGTTAGGTTAAGAAGGAGTACATACAAGGGGCGTCAATACACTCATGCCGAAACCTAATCTTCCAGGTAGATCCTCGGAAAAACTGATGACAGTAGGGTTTTCGAATGATACGATATAAAGTGGAGTGATTATTCAAGTTGCGTTATTTTAGGATAATTTTTTAAGCTTAGCTAGCCCTTGTTTCCGAATACAAATCATCCAGGACGTTGAAAGAATTTCATCTGTTGTGATTCAGCCAGTGACAAGATTTTCCGAGAGTGACTAAATCTGGGATTTTTTTTCCAAAACAATGACCAGAAAACGGTTTTTATTTTTTGCAGCCTATTCGAATTTATTACTCTATTAACAAATAAACGAGAGAGACCTATTAAGTCCATAAATATCATAACTCATAAATTTCATCACCAGGATTATGCATTGTTATACACTGCAAGTTGAGCTTTCAATGATTCGTTTTCAGCTACTGTTCTAGCTTGAGATTGTTGCAAAACCATGACATATTCTATAGCTCTATCCAAAATGGCAGATTTGTTTAATTTTCTGGATCTTCCACCATTATCAGCAGAAATATCAACTCCATGGAAGTTTGTTTTGAATCCAGTTTCTTCAGATGCCAAAGATGGAATAAGTTTTTGTAAGTTTTCAATCTTAGTGTTGATGTTAATTCTATACTTCTTTTCGATAATATTATGAGCCACCTTTTGACTTTGAGTGAGCTTCTTTCTTGGAGCTCTTTTCTTAGGCTGTTTTTTCCCCTTTTGTGTAGACACATTGACAGATGACGACACAAAAGAATCTCTATTAGAAGGATCGGAGCACGAGGAGGAAAACGACGAAGTTCTAGAATTTTCCGGTGAAGAACCACAAGAACCAGACGTCAAGCTAGCCCCCTCAATATCAGCATCCATATTGTTAAAATTCAGACTGATTTCCCGTCTCAATTTATCATTAACTGTATCCAAGTTAATTTTATAACTCTGGTATTGATCCACCGGAGAATTCATCTGATTCGAAGTAACCAAACTATCGTAATCATTTGAGAAAAATCTATCCAACTGAGTATCAAAGATCTCATCTGCATCCGAACAATCTTCAGATTTAATATACTTCATCCAGTCATCTTGATCAGACACTGGAGATAATTGTTGAACATTATAATTGAATTTATCCATGTTAATTAAGTTAATAGCAAGTTGGGTCAATCAAAAAATATTAGGAATCTAAAGGGTTTTTATAATTGATTTGCTGCAGCCGGAAATTATCTCACCCTCCCCCTCTGTACCACTTCTAAAACCACCAACCCAAAAATTAACAGGTTATCCATTCGATTTGCTGGTGCAAAACTCAAAACGCCTTGTGCCTATAAAGTCTAGTTCACCTCGGAAAATCTCAGGTCAGGAGGCCAATAGTGGAATGGCTACCTTGTTTCCTAAAAAAGCGAACCCATAAAATCAGATGTTCCAACAATGCTAAACATTGGCGAAAAATTCTGACCATTTCCTGCACACAGGCCCTAACCTAAACAATATGCTTTTAACTGATCCTTGTTTACGACTAGTTATCTGCATATACCATTAAGATCTAACCGCATACTGTATACGACTATCCTGGAAATATTATGGGATGGTTCGGGGCAAGGGTACAGGTAAATTATGTGAGAGATTTAACTTATTACCGAAAGACCTTGGTTCTAGCAGCCATGCAGAATGAGATGCCAGTTTACCACCCAAATATTTGTCTGACATCGGTGTAAGCAAAGTTGATATCACGTAATTCGGTGGTAGTTTTCAAGAGAATTTCCCGTGGTGGTGGCAGGGGCTGGAGCACGGGTACAGGGAATGAGACCAAATTGCTTAGCCGGCGTTATCTCCTTACATATTGAGATCGGCAGCACTGAGACCCGGATCGGATGGTTGGTGCTTATACGCAGAGAAGTGGTATGGACCGGCAAGCTATCCCTAAGCACCGATCCCCACATGTTATAGTTTATTATCGACATTAACCCAACCTAAATACGAGCCGGCACCCCTTTGGGACTGGAATTGAGGTTTATTTGTGGCAGTTGAACCTAAGTTTGATTATGACAGACGGCACGACCCCTGTTCGCGACCTCAGTTTTTTCACTTGAGTTGAAAGCAGGATCGTGTTGTCGTTTTGGACTACAGACTTGCATATTTTTTTTTGGCCCATGAGCACCAAGTTAGACCTCACCAATAAGATAAGGCTTATTGGAGCCGGTGTGGTGATAACTTTAATTTTGTTGATTAAGGTTTTTGTGGTGGATAGTGTGGGACTTTACCAGCCGAACTTTTCAGATTATGACGATACGGTCCAGTATTTTGATTTGAAACATTATGACGGTAGTCTGGACGGATGGCAGAAAGAGGAAAGAGTTCTCTTCTGTGTGCCTTTAAGAGATGCTTCTGCCCATTTACCGATGTTTTTTGGTCACATGAAGAATTTGACGTATCCTCATCATCTTATTGATTTAGCATTTTTGGTCAGTGACTCGAGTGATAATACCATGGGAGATTTGAAGAAACATCTTATGGCTATTCAGAACGATCCGGATCCAAGCATGAGATTCGGGGAAATCGAGATCTTTGAAAAGGATTTTGGTCAGATCATTGGCCAGTCATTTAGTGATAGACACGGGTTTGCGGCTCAAGGTCCAAGAAGAAAATTGATGGCTCGAGCCAGAAATTGGTTATGGACTGTGGCCATCAAGCCTTATCATTCGCATGTTTACTGGAGAGATGCTGATGTGGAAACTGTTCCTCCTACCATTTTAGAAGACTTAATGCATCACGATAAAGATGTTATCGTGCCGAATGTTTGGAGACCTTTACCTGATTGGTTGGGTAACCAACAGCCGTATGATTTGAATTCATGGCAAGAGTCTGACGGTGGGTTGCTGTTGGCCGAGACTTTGGACGAGGATGCTTGTATTGTTGAAGGTTACGTTGAATATCAAACATGGAGACCTCACTTGGCTTATTTGAGAGATCCATACGGAGATCCTGAAGTGGAAATGGAACTTGATGGTATTGGAGGTGTTTCAATTTTGACAAAGGCAAAAGTGTTTAAGACTGGTTCCCATTTCCCTGCATTTTCGTTTGAAAAACACGCTGAAACCGAAGCTTTTGGTAAATTATCTAAGCGTATGGGATACAACGTCTTCGGGCTTCCTCATTATGTTATATGGCATATTTATGAACCATCTTCAGATGATTTGAAACATATGGAATGGATGGCTCTCGAGGAAGTTAGACAGAAGGAAGAAGCTAAGATAAAGGCTGTGTACGATAAAGTTTGGGATAAGGCCTTTGAAGATGTTCAAGGCAACTGGAAGAAGGAGAGGAACAGTTTCATGAAAAATACCGATTTATCGAGATTCAGAAAAGTCTATGTTGATTGGACTGGAGCTGAAGATTTAAACCTCGATAACGATGTAAAAGATGATAAGCAGTTGGCAGATTTCGATCCATCGTAGATTAAACGTGAACAACGTCTCACATCATAGAGCAAATATTATTATCAAGTTTTGTACAATTGCAATATATATATATATATATATAGAAAAATACTATACTTCAAGGAGTAAATTCGTCTTGATCATTGTCTTTGTAAATGTAAAATTGCATGAAAATAATACTGTCTTCGAAGATAGTACCAAGAGATCCAAGTAACCAACTCAAGTTCAAAAGAATATAGTTCCAATCATTTCTGTAACATAAAATTTGAGCAGCATAAGTTAAGTTACCCAAAGTTGAGAATAAAAAGAATAAAAGACTTAATCCATGAACAGATTTTCTTTGATGGTTTTGAATGATTTGAGGAATTCTGGCTCCCAAGTACAAGATAGCAGAGCAATAGCCAACAATTTGGGGTCCCAAAGCGATTTCGCTATCTCCTTCATCAGGGCTCGAGTTATCACCACTTCCATTGTCAGAGAGGAAGTAACCTAAGGTTCCACATCCAACAACAAACAAAATAGGCAAAACAAATTTGATGAAAATACCGTGGTAAGAAGGCTCCAAAGCAATGTCTGTTAAAACACTAGAAGGTCTTCTATTTTCAACCAAAGGAGTGGTTTCTTCTGAGTTTGAATTAGTTTTATTCTTCTTGGGTTTATGCAAATGGGTATAATACATGTAAGAGGCAATCATCAAGAAGTCGGTCACACAAAACCAGACAGCCAAGAAGATCACTTGAGGCAACAAACGGGCCCAAATGGCTCCAACTAAATTGAAAACATCTCCGAGAAACCAAATGGTGATAAAACCAATTGCAATTCCGTCTGCTGACTTTAATCTCCACTGTTCGATCAACTGAGGCATTAATAACACGATCCAGCATGCAAGTGAGGTAGACCCCATGATCCCGGCAACAGACCCACGGAGTGGACTGGCAGGTCCTGAAGAGGTGATTTTAATTAGTTCTTCCACCAACATATTTAGTAAAACCTTGGATTAAAGAGGGAAGAAAATTTCCATAACCGCGATGATAAATGTAGCCGCATGGTGTATGCACGAAATAGTGTCGAGATAACCCCTTATTGGTGACCAAGATCTTGGAGTAAAGACTACTCGTGTACGATAAAGGTGTGGACGGGTGTAGGAATTTATAATATCAGTGATTTGGGGCTTCAGAGAAAAAATATATACCGAAGTTCCAGGAATAAACTTTGAAGTTTAAGTCAAATAATTTGCAGCCAATGAAAATCGATGCAGGGCGAAGCAGAAAAAATATTAGAATAAATTAGAAGATGTTTATCTTGATCATATTGAGATCACTTTTCAACTAGTACAGTTCTGGTTCACGAACCCGAGAGGTACAAAATTAAAAATTGTGATAGATGACCTTCATTCCATCTGAATGTATTTTCATCAGATTTCGCATCGCGTAGAAAACTCTCAAGCATGGGTTCCGTGAAGATCAATGGAAAACATATAAAGCATAGTGCCAATATCAACATTGGCACCTCCGTCGAGAAGGAAACCACATTTTTAATCAAATCATCTACACCGTTTGTTTCAGCTCTCAAGAGAATTCAGAAGATGCTTGACAGGTTTAATAAGACCATTACTACCAACAGAAAGTTCCAAGGAGGAGAATACAAGAAAGTTAAATATATTACAGTCAAGGGTATGGGAAAGACCATAGAGACAACTTTAGGGATAGCGAATAAGTTTCAAAATGAACTTAATTACAAAGTAGACGTTTTGACCGGCAGTGTGGAGGTCCTCGATGAGTTTGTTGTAGCAGAAGATGAGTCTAACGGCACCTTGGGCGATACTGTTTTCAATAAGCGTAATGTGAGCTACGTTGAGTTACGTATATGGATAAGAAGAGAGTGAACGATGACGAGAAAGTTCTAGTATCTTAAAAACTAGAAGAGATTCCTAATCCTGAAACTATAATATATATTATGATACACGAGCATTACTTATTCATTCAATTTTTCATGGCATTTCTCCTTGATGTGCATTAAATCAAGAATGTGTCTTTCTATCTTTGTGCTTTTCTGGGTCTTCTTATTGAGTTGATCACGAGGAGCGATGTTGTCGTATTCTATATCAAAAAGGGTCTCTGCTCTTTCGATGAGCTCAAGGCACTTGGTGTAATTTCGATCGTAGTAGGCCTTTTCACAAGCACCAAGGATCTTTACACGATCTGTCTTTTTTGTATTGTCGAGGTTTTGTAGATTGGCTTCCTCATAATACCAATCATCTGTGTTAATAGTAGGACCTTGCTGCAAGAACATTTGTTTCTGTATTTCATATTCTTCTTCAGTTTGAGGTTTCCTCACTTTTTTCTTCGTCTTTTTGGGTTGGGATGGGCCAGGGGTCACAGATTTGAGGCTGCTATCAGGCAGAGTTTTCTCATCCGAGATAGGATCTCCCAGTTTCCTGTCTTGAGCCATCATAACTAAAATAATTTTTCAGTCTGCGACTCAAAACCTCACCAAACCATCGATAAGAAATAAGACATAAAATGGCATGTCCACTTAAAATTGAAAATAAGAAACAAATTGAAAGCCTCCTTGAAAATTATGATAACTTTCTCTTTGATTGTGATGGTGTAATCTGGCTTGACGAAACTCTCATACCTGGAGTTTTGGATACCATCAAATTACTTCGGGCCAAGCAGAAGAACTTTGTATTTGTCACCAATAATTCATCCAAATCAAGAGATGAATATATCGAAAAGTTCAAGAAGCTCGGATTTGAAGGCATCTCCAAGGATCTCTTATATCCAACTTGTTACGCTGCTGCATTGCAGCTTAAAGACGAGTTAAAGATTCCAACAGGTTCCAAGGTTTGGGTTTTAGGAGATCACGGAATTGAACAAGAGTTACGAGAACAAGGTTATATTCCTGTGGGAGGCTCAGACATCAGACTTGACGAGGAATTCAGTTTTGACCATCCTCTTCTCAAAGTGGATCCCGAAGTAAAGGCGGTTGTAGTTGGAAGCACCAAGAAGTTCAATTACACTCGAATTGCAACCACTTTACAATACCTTTTGCATGACAACAAGTCACTTCCGTTCATAGGAACAAATATCGACAGATCATACCCGGCTCAAGATGGCTTGATATTACCTGCTGGGGGAAGTGTGGTGAACTTTATGGAATATACTGCTCATCGAGATTTCATCAATGTTGGGAAGCCTAGCACAATCTTCTTAGATACGGTAGTCAAACATCAAAACTATGATAAATCAAGAACAATAATGGTGGGCGATACATTGTACACCGATATCAAATTTGGTAACGATGGAGGTCTTGGAGGTGGAAATGGAGGTTCTATCTTAGTGTTATCTGGAGGCACCAAACACCACGATTTGCAAGGATTACAACTTCTTGATAACTCCATGATTCCTTCTTTCATAATGAATTCATTTGGTGAGTTGGTAAGCTATTTTGATTAGAATTGCGTGTTTTAGCGTGAAGTTAGATCCTGGCATTGGTTGCATTATTAATTGCTGCAAACTTGCGAAACGAACAGAAACGTCGCTGCATGTCATAATAAAATTGAAGGTGAATGAAACAATTAAGTTGTCAAAAACACTCAAAATATACTTCAATAGTTGATATATATACGCATGCTATAATGTTCTATACGTAAGATTATTTCGGGAGACCTTTCACTTCTTCTTTGTTAACTTCGCCAACTCTTAACATTCGCGAATCCAGATCAATTATTCAAGAGATAGATTATTAACTTATCCACCATGATGAATTTCACAGGACAGACCCGTAAAAGGGTGGTGAATTTGGGTGATTCGTCGTTGAGAGTAAACAACCGGAGCTACTTGGAAAAGTCCAAATTACAAAGAACTCAGAGAGAAGAACAACGAAAAAAAGATAAGGCTCTTGCCACAATAGATAAATATGTCGTATCGTACTTGGAGAAAAGGCGAACTTCAATTGAATTCTACCACAAGTGGATACGAAGCAGAATTTCGGACCAGGACCAGTTTAATGCTTGGGTTGTATGCCTTGATTCTGTTGCATCTTGGACTCTCCCATATGAACCAATTACCTTAACTTCTGCATGTTTGAACCAACTTCAAAGTAATATCGAGAAGTGGAATCTTGACCCAGTAATATCGAAGGCAACCGTGAAGGGTCTAGTACGGATCATAAATACATTGAATCTGAGAACTTTGGTTGACATGGAAACTGTTGATAAGGCATTGAGCCAGGCATTAAGATGCATGGAATTGGTATTCCAAAAATGCCCATGCAACCGAATTGTTATCAATACGTATCAAGGACTAATTCCTTCCTTGTTATTGGTATATGAAAAGGATCCAGAGTTAGTCACTGATTTGATCATGCACGTTAACATCAATGATTCAGTAACATCATTTCTACAGTTTTTGAGTAATTCCCGATCATTAAAAACACAGTACTTCTCAACTGTTAGATCCGTGCTTTTAGATGAAAGAGTGGCTATTGGTCTAGAAGCTTTGGAGAATGCAGCCAAGGTTGACTTACTTCTCGTGTTCTTGTCTACCCATACCCCTAATGACTGGGAAGATGATGACATTCATTGTGTGACTCGAATATTGTCCACAATAACTTGTTCTGTTTATGTCGAAGATAAGAGTTCTATGGATGTGGATTCCGATGACGATGATGGAAATGAAGGCTACAAGAAGATACAGAAAGTTGTGGTTCCTCAAGATTCCATTGATGTTTTGTCAGTTCTTTACTCTGGACCGTTTATAAGGAAGATAATCGACCAGTTTCAATCAACCGATTCAAAGAATGCCACACTGTCTGTGAGTACCCTCTGCACTCTTTTATTCTTGTTACCATCACAGAAGGCTCGTCTCTGTATGTTAATCACTATTACAACAGGCTCATACCAAATGTTTTATAACAAGTTATGCAGAAACCCTATTTATCTCGAGATTGAGTCACTACTGACTCAAGACAAGGATTTTCTTACCTTCTCGGATATAAGTAATCTTTACGAACAGGTGAATTCTTCAGATATTGAATACTTCTGGAAAGCTTTATTAACGTTTGAGGAATTATATTCATACTGGTTGATTGTATCCAATGATTATGAGAGCTTTGAGGATGGCAGACTATCTATCACTGAGGTCAGTAAATTCCTAATATTTGCCAAGCACCTCTGCTTAACATTGATATTCAATTCCAATCATTCTCATACCAATAAGATATACCAAGATTATGAGAAGTTAAAGCTGAGCTCTTTGTCCTTATTGAACCAACTTTACTTGAAGAATTTGAGATTAAAATTTTTGGAAGCTGATTTCTGGAAACTTCAAGAGAATATTTTTAATATCACTTCGCTTGTATCGATAATTACTGAAGAAGATCGAAGAAGAGACTTTGTTGATGGGGATTCAGATGACGATTTACCATATATAAAGAAGGACAAAGCCAGCGGTGATACTTTAGCCAGGCTTGAAATTTTAAATAAAGTCCCCTTCTTCATCGAGTTCAATGATAGAGTACAAATTTTCCAAAGACTCATTCAATTGGATCAAGATACTCTTGCGAGAACAAACCCGGAAATTGCCTTTGAATTTATGTCTACAAAGACCCAGGTGCATGCAAGAAGAGATTCGTTTATGGAAGATGGATTCAAATACTTGGGACAATCTGGATCCCTGTTGAAACACGGTATCCAAGTTACCTTGTATAATGAATGGGGTCAAGAAGCTGGGGTTGATGGAGGAGGACTCACCAAGGAGTTCTTGAATGGAATCATCAAGGAAGGGTTCACACCACAAGGTCAATATAACCTATTCAAAGAAACAAGCCACAATCAGCTTTTTCCCAATGATGAGATATTCGTGAAATATTCTAACAAAATAGATACAGAATCAGTTACAAGGGATCTCCAATATTTGAGGTTTCTTGGTAATATAGTTGGAAAATGCCTTTATGATAATGTATTGATCGATGTTTCATTTGCACCTTTTTTCTTAAACAAATGGTGTAATTCGAAAAACTTGATGAGGAATAGTTTAAATGATCTTAATTCATTGGACACGGAACTATTCATCAATTTGATCAAGCTTTCTAATATGTCTGATGAAGAAATAGAGGACTTGGACTTAAATTTCACTGTGTCTGCCAAAGCTGATGATAAGAGTTACACATTCAATTTGGCGCCCGGTGGAGAATCCATCTCACTCAATGGGTCGAATAGATTGAACTACATACATCAAATGGCCAATTTCAAGCTTAATACCTCACTTCATCTCCAGTCAAAGAGTTTTCTTGAAGGGTTATTCGAAATCGTGTCGTCAAATTGGCTCAAAATGTTTGACTTTAATGAACTTCAAATGCTTATATCTGGATCCCAATCCAAGCTCAACTTGCACGATTGGAAACAGAATGTAGAGTATGGAGGATACTGGGAAAGTGACTCAACCGTTCAGTATTTCTGGGAAGTGGTAGAAGAAATGTCCAGTAGTGAACAATCCAAGCTACTCAAGTTTGTGACTTCTGTCTCAAGAGCTCCTCTCTTGGGATTTAAAGCTCTCAATCCAAAATTCGGCATACGTAATTCTGGAAAATCAGTCGAAAGACTCCCAACAGCTTCAACATGTGTCAATTTACTCAAACTTCCAGATTATAGAGATAAGACAATTCTCAGACAAAAGCTCATCTTCGCGATCAATGCAGACGCGGGATTTGACTTATCTTAAAGGTGGCTTAGTGAAAAATTAATTTCAAACACCGTCATGTACAAGCAATTGGCATCTGGTTGTTATCGACAACTAGTCCATAGAAATATCAATGTGTATACTAGATATAGAAGTATACGATGTGTCGGATTTACGAGCTCCAGACATATTTCTTCTTCGACTGTATTACGGTTGAATCCACTTTTACCATTTGATGTAGTAGAAGATTTAATCAATGACGATTTGGAAGAGCAAAACGAAGAATTGAAAAAAGATAAGAAAAAGTTGAAGAAAAAGTTAAAGACAGCCAAGTCAAATGATAATAAGCCAAAAGACGGCGATTATAAAACTGAGAATGATAGTATTCCTATTAACAAGGCCGTTTCCCAACAAGTTAAGGACTTGGAAGTACAAAAGAACATACCTACATCAACCAACAAGCCGAAATCAGAACAGTCCGAACCAATAGCGGAGAAAGCAAGCAAGGATTTAAATCTGAATGGTAATTCAACCGTCAGTTCTGGTGGAAATGGTGGTGATGACGGAAACCATAATAAGCCTCCTAGAGAAGAGGAAGAGCCTGAAGAAGAAGAAGAAGAGGAGGAAGAACCCGAGCCAACTCAATTCCAAAAAAGTATGCAAAGATTTGGTGCCTTTTTATTCAAGTGTCTTGAGACAATTGGTATAACGTTCAGTTCTGTGGCCATACTCGGAGTCGCTGGATTTCTTTATCACAAGTTCTACAACGTCCATGTGTTGGACAAGATGGACTTGGCCTTCGATTATGGTGATCCAGGATATCAATTATCGATCCACAAGAGGACTAATAAACACTTGGATGAAGATGAATCATGCGAGGCACACGATCTAAGCGAATACTGGGTCGAGAGGCCACAACAGAAGTTGTTGGATGACATTGTGGCCGGTAAAATTGTAGGTAGATACTTCTTGCTCGTTGGAGAGAAGGGAACCGGTAAAACTTCACTTCTTTTAGAATCTATGAAGAAAGTAAATGGATTCAATGTTGCTATTCTTGACGCTCATTCTGATCCCGAAATATTTAGAATCAGGTTGGGTCGTGCTTTGAATTATACCTTTAATGAGGACTACATAGGTTCTTTATTCAGTATTAGAGGACCAAGAGATACCACTGCATTGCTTGATATAGAAAGAGCGTTTAATAAACTCGAAGAGTTAGCCATAAGAAGAGTACCGAGACACAACAATAGACCTCTTGTTTTGATTATCAATAACTCACATTTGATTAAGGAAAACGAAGAAGGAGTGAAACTTATCGAACTGCTCCAACAGAAAGCCGAGTCTCTTAGTGGCTCTGGATTAATGACTATTATATTCAACTCTGATGATTATTGGGTCTACGAAAAGTTAAAAAAATTAGGAACAAGATTGGAACTTATTAATGTGAGAGACTTTAATAGATTTGAAACCGTCAAATCTTTAAAATTCATTCGTGAAAAACATTTCCCTAGCCACAAATTCCCCAACTTCAAATTGACGGATGACCAATGTCACAAGATCTACGATTTGATCGGAGGCAGACCACAACACATCTCCCAAGTTGCAAGACACAGAAACATTTTCAACGCCTGTCATGAAATCATTGACAGAGAGAAAACCTGGTTCTTAAACCAGTGTGGCATCCTTGGATTTAACATGGATGACGACGTGATGGAACATGGGAAATTCAGCTCTTCTGCTATGTTGTTGATGAGAGAATTCGTCGAGATGGATAGGAGCCGTCTGAACACCCTTATCCAGCAGGAATTCCCAGAAGAGAAGGACATGTTGAAAAATCACGAGCTTCCTGAGCTTCCTCTTTGGAGAGCTCGGCAAATCATGACCAGACCTGATTACATTCAGCAGTATGATAACTTAAATATCTTCACAATTGACTCGGAGTCGAGAGTAAGAGCAGATTCGGTTCCTATGATGAGAGCATTCCACGAGATTGCTTCCCAGCCCAATTTTGATGAGCTTCTTGACAATACCATTGAAAGAGTGGCAGATATTGAATCATTGGGAAGAACACGTGAGATTGTTATCAAAGATCTTGGATATGGTAGTCAGTATCTTTTGAACCAGAATGAAAAGACCAAGAGCTACCAATTTCTGCTTGAGAAATCATTGAAGCAGAAGCTTAAAGATGGAGACGAGGATGCTGAAGATGAGCTTTCTGATTATCTCTTGGAAGATATTCAGCGTAAGGAGTCTAAGAGATGGTGGAAAAAGAGAATGGCACGATTTAATAAAAAAGAACCGTCCGACGGTACCGAGTATGATATAGATATCAACAGACAAGATCAGAAGCAATCTGATTCCAATCCCCCAACATCTGTATAAAAGTTTATAGTAATAATTCAGAATCAACTTCTTACCACAATATCCCGTCGGTAACATCTCCACATTAACCTGCCCCACCGTATTTTCACAGTCGCGCAGAAATAATTCTTTGAGTATTAAACCGAGCCATCTCGCTGCTTGAGCATACTACCAAATATTCTAAAATGTCTCAATTGTATACCGTGGAAAACAAGATCATCAATGCACACTTTCCTCGTATTCCAGGAACCACGTTGTTGGCAGAAGACCAAGACAAGCTCAAGGTAGTTTACACTAAATATTCGACTCTGACCCCACAAATCGGCAGTGAAAAAGTCAGAATCAACTTAGTTTTCAGTCATGCCACAGGTATGAACAAAGAATTTTGGAAGTACCATATCAACAAGTTGTTTGACGTAGGTCAAAACCAATCTCAGTGGTATTTGGGAACAGTCCTTGCCATAGATAACATTGGCCATGGAGAGAGTGCAATGGTTAATATGGGAATATTGGGATGGACTAATGGTTGGGGAGATGGTGGAAAGGATATCATCAAAGTTGTCAGAAATGAAATTGAAACATGCAATGACATGAAGAACGACAAATTCAACAAAACAATTGCCATTGGTCACTCTTTTGGAGGCGCCCAGACGCTCATGGCAGGAATCTATGAGCCACAAATGTTCGACACTATCGTTCCCATTGAAGCTCCTTATTACCATAACATCAAGTTTCTTAAAAGATATGTTGCTATTTTCAGGAAAATAGGAACCTTGGTTCAAGATGAGTTTGACAGTTTGGAAGAATTCAGAGAATACTACAAGAAGTATTCGTTCTATGCAACCATGAGGCCCGATGTGTTGGATAACTTTGTGGAGAATGAGTACTATACCGTCACAGATCCTGCTACGGGAAATATCAAGTATAGAAGTAAATGTAGCAAGAAAAATCAGTTGGCCAGTTACCTTTCTTCCCTTTTGAACGTGAAGAAATCATTTGAAATGTTCAAATTGCTCGAATGTAAAGTGGCTTTTGTAATTGGAGAAAACGCTACTTGGAACTCAGCTGAAAGTAACATTTATTTCAGAGATAATGCAGATAAAAATGCATTGCTTGACTATCACATAATGAAAGATGCGGCCCATTTATGTGTGGGAGAGAAGCCCGATGACCTCGTAAGCTATATCGGTGATTTGATCAACAGAAGAGCAGTTGCAGCCATTGAAAATGCTGATTATTATCCTGAGGCAATCTACAAGGGTAATAAACTGGAAATAATGAAACACCAATACGCCCTTATGGTGGAAGGTCAGGCCTGGGAAGCTGTTGACTTTACGAAAAGGAAAGATATGCCTAGACTTTAATGTTCGTTATATAGTTTAATATGAGTATTTGATAATTTCTGTTTTTCTGTATTTGATTTTGCATTCGCGAAGCTCATCGCCAAATTTTTTCTTTATCTTATCAACATGGCAGCTAAGGAGCTTGTGATAGCATACATATTAAAGTACCTTGAACAACAAACTGACTTGGAAAAGTCTTTTAAGGCTTTGAAGAAAGATGTCAAAACCAACAAGATCGAATTACCTGAAATTAGCGACGATTTAGAAAATGCTATTGAGGGAGTGAAAAAATCGAGCGATGAGGAAGTAAGCGGTTCAAACTCAGATTCCTCAGAGTCAGATTCCGATTCTGATTCTAGTTCTGATTCCGATCCTAATTCCAGTTCTGATTCTGATGATGATTCTAATTCTGATTCTAATTCTGATTCTGATTCTGATTCTGATTCTGATTCTGATTCTGATTCTGATTCTGATTCTGATTCTGATTCTGATTCTGATTCTGATTCTGATTCTGATTCTGATTCTGATTCTGATTCTGATTCTGATTCTGATTCTGATTCTGATTCTGATTCTGATTCTGATTCGGACTCTAATAGTTCAGACTCAGAATCTTCTAGTTCGGACTCAGGCTCAGATTCTGATTCTGACTCCGATTCCGATTCTTCTAGTTCTGATTCAGATTCTGACTCAAGTTCAAGTTCGGACTCAGGCTCAGATTCTGATTCTGACTCCGATTCCGATTCTTCTAGTTCTGATTCAGATTCTGACTCAAGTTCTAGTTCTGACTCAGATTCAGATTCCGACTCTAGCTCAGATTCCTCAGACTCAGACTCAGAGTCTGACTCCAAGTCCAAAAAGAGAAAGGCCGAAGTCGCTTCTAAACCATCTAAAAAGGCCAAAACTGAAGCTTTAAAGGAATCAACTCCAGAAAGCTCACACACCGCATCCATCCAATCTTCACCTGAAAAGCCCTCTATCGAAGATGAAGAGCTCCTCCCTGGTCAAAGAAAACATTTCTCCAGAATTGAACGTCACAAGGTTTCATTCGAAGATTCCGTTTTACAAGACAACACTTATAAAGGAGCAGCCGGAACCTGGGGAGAGATGGCCAATGAAAAATTGCTCCAAGTGAGAGGTAAAGATTTCACAAAGAACAAAAACAAAATGAAGAAGGGTTCATACAGAGGTGGATCCATCACCCTTGCATCCGGTTCATATAAATTCACCGATTAGTTTAAATAGCTGTATAATAATGTATTGATTAATGGAAGCAGCTACCACTACAATTTCGCAGCATTTTAAAATGCGACTAAGATCAAATATTTAATTTTTTACTTTCAGTTCCCTGATTATTAATGTCTCGTCGTAGTAAAGTTGTGAATTATACTGAGTTGAGTCACGGTAACTTCAGTGATGATTCTTCTGATGATGCTGACAAGGATTATTCATTTGGGAAGAGAAGGAAGCCATCAGTTCCACAGAAAAATGCGGCCCCCGGTATCAGCAAAGAAGATGAAGAAAGAAAGCGTAAAGCTGATGAAAGCATAGAGGCTCTCAAAGCAAGCATTAGTAACAAAGATTTTGACGAGGAAGATCTAGTTGAACTTACTCCTGATATCCCACAAGATTATGTTCCTGACGCTGTTTCCCGGTCTTTTGGAAGGTCTGATTTTTCATATCTTAGATTAAAGCCTGACCACTTTTCACGTCCCCTTTGGATTTCACCAAAAGATTGTAGAATTGTATTGGAATCATTTTCTCCTTTAGCTGAACAAGCACAAGATTTCTTGATCACAATTGCCGAGCCAGTGTCCCGTCCATCCCATATCCACGAATATAAAATCACACCATACTCCCTTTACGCAGCTGTCTCCGTGGGATTGGAAACTGTTGATATAATCCAGGTTCTCAATCGGTTATCCAAAGTCCCTGTAGCTGAATCTATTGTCAATTTCATCAAGGGTGCTACTGTTTCTTATGGTAAGGTTAAATTGGTCTTGAAAAACACTAGATACTTCGTGGAAAGTGCACAGGCTGATGTATTACAAATGCTCTTGAAAGATCCAGTAATAGGACCCTTGAGAATTAATAGTGAAAGTACAACCGTTGGATCCACTGGTCTTGTCAAAGTTGCAGCTCCCCAACAAGGTGACTTAAAGATCCCAGGGACAAAGGACCTGAAGAAGGGTGATCAAAAAGACCAGACTGAAGATATATTCGCATCTGTGGTGGGAAACAAAACTGGTGAAGAGGACGATGATGATGATACCGATGCTGTCCACTCGTTCGAAATTTCTAACGATTCTGTTGAAATAGTGAAGAAGCGTTGTTCGGATATTGAATATCCAGTTCTAGAAGAGTACGATTTCCGTAATGATTCTCGAAATCCTGATCTAGAAATTGATTTGAAACCTTCAACCCAAATCAGACCGTACCAGGAGAAATCTTTGTCCAAAATGTTTGGTAATGGAAGAGCTAGGTCCGGAATTATTGTGTTACCATGTGGAGCTGGTAAGACTCTTGTGGGAATCACTGCCGCATGTACTATCAGAAAGTCTGTTATTGTATTGTGTACTTCATCTGTCTCAGTGATGCAATGGAGACAACAATTTTTACAATGGAGTACAATTCAACCTGAATCGGTTGCAGCTTTCACCTCAGAAAACAAAGAAATGTTTAGTACCGATGCAGGATTAGTCGTGTCGACATATTCTATGGTTGCAAACACTAGGAACAGATCTTATGATTCTCAAAAGGTGATGGATTTCTTAACATCTAGAGAATGGGGTTTCATCATTTTAGATGAAGTGCACGTTGTTCCAGCTGCTATGTTTAGAAGAGTTGTCACAACCATTGCAGCACATTCCAAGCTTGGTTTGACTGCAACATTAGTCCGTGAAGATGATAAGATTTATGATTTGAATTTCTTAATTGGACCAAAGTTGTACGAAGCCAATTGGATGGACTTGGCACAAAAGGGGCATATTGCAAATGTTCAATGTGCCGAAGTCTGGTGTCCTATGACATCAGAATTTTATCAAGAATACTTAAGAGAGACAGCCAGAAAGAAAATGTTGTTGTATATTATGAACCCTACAAAGTTTCAGGCTTGCCAATTTTTGATCCACTATCATGAGAAAAGAGGAGATAAAATTATTGTGTTCAGTGATAACGTCTATGCATTACAAGAATATGCCTTGAAACTTGGTAAACCATTTATTTATGGATCCACTCCACAACAAGAACGTATGAAGATTTTGCAAAATTTTCAACATAATGACCAAATTAATACTATATTTTTATCCAAGGTTGGTGATACATCGATTGACTTACCAGAAGCTACATGTTTGATCCAGATTTCTTCCCATTATGGGTCTCGTAGACAAGAAGCTCAGAGATTGGGTAGAATCTTAAGAGCCAAAAGAAGGAATGATGAAGGTTTCAATGCATTTTTCTACTCTTTGGTCTCAAAAGACACTCAAGAAATGTACTATTCCACAAAAAGACAAGCTTTTTTGGTGGACCAAGGTTATGCTTTCAAAGTTATCACACATTTAAATGGAATGGAACAATTACCCAATCTTGCATACGCTTCACCTAGAGAACGTCGGGAGTTATTACAGGAAGTGTTATTGAAGAATGAGGATGCAGCCGGTCTAGAAATTGGAGATGATGCTGATACTACGTTTGCAAGAGGCGAAAGAATTAAGAATGAACATAGTAGTTCTGTCAAAAACGCCGGTTCATTGGCAGGATTGGCTGGAGGTGAAGATATGGCATATATTGAGTACAGTAAGAATAAGAATAAGGAGATCAGACACCATAACCCAATTATCAAGAAAATGTACTACTCAAAGAAAAAGTAAATATGTAAATTATCATGAAGTCTATAAGAATACACTTTAACCTATGAAATCTCCAAAGTCGTCTTCGTCATCATTGTCGTCGTCGTCATTGTCATTATCTATCTTGTCATTTAAATTAAGATCGTGCAGCTTTTCAGTTATACGAGCCATTTCAACTTCGAACTCATATTGTTCTACAAAACTGCCAAACAGCTTTTGGTAGGAATTGAGTCGTTCTATGAAGGTGTAAGCATCTATCTTATCACCGAATCTCAACCCTAATGCAACTTGAACAAGCCCTTTTTGTACGCTCAGTCCACCATATTGCGTTCCTGGGACATGGGCTATGATTTTGAACAATCGGTAAGATTCAGTTCTTTGGATGGTTTCCAAATGGTCTGTGTTATAGTCAGAATTATCACTAAGTGTGTGTTTTGGGTTATACCAAACTACGGCCCATGGGCTTCTCTTAACCCCCCCTTGTCCATCAGAAACTTCATTATATAATTCAAGTTTGAGCCGAAGACGGTCCACTGGTAGTATCAACTTCAGTGTGCCTTCTTCTCCAGAATCTGAATCTTCATCTTGAATAAATGATTCTTCTTCCAGGAGCCGCAAACATCCTTTCCATATTGTAGAAGTCTCATATTTGTTCCATTGAGTTATTGAAATGGATCCAGGTGGGATCTTGAACACACTAACATCCGAGCAGTCAAGCACATCTGAGCTTATAGTAGAAGAGTGTCCATCCATACTTTGATAAAAGCAAAAAGGACTGGTAGATTTCAAGTTTATAGATCTGAGTTCCGCAGTTTTGCATTTTCGCGCAGGCACAACTGAGTTTTTCCAATATCAAAAAATTTTCACTCCACAAACCTTGAGCCATGTTCGGAATAACCAGAGCTATGTGGCACGTATCGCCCATCTCTGCCATGACAAGACAAATAAGTGGGTCGACTAGAGTGTTGAATCAGAAATCCAACGATTTAATGAGAAACCAATTATACGAAGCCGTCAGAGCCAGATCTCCAGACGCAAACTCCAACAAACAAGATTCAACCACCACTTCTACAGGCATAGACGACAGTCTTCTTGACGTGTTGAACAACCTTGAATCTAAGCCTATCTCCAGATCCAATTTCCACGACGACCTTGGGTTAACCACAACCACACAAATAC
The DNA here is from genome assembly GCA_030569695.1 of Yamadazyma vaughaniae. Classification (NCBI taxonomy): domain Eukaryota; kingdom Fungi; phylum Ascomycota; class Pichiomycetes; order Serinales; family Debaryomycetaceae; genus Yamadazyma; species Yamadazyma vaughaniae. Next base: position 62,792 of record JAJMLO010000021.1, on the reverse strand, counting down.
ACCCAAGAGATGTTGCAAAGAACATTCGTGTAAACGGACCAAATGCCGGTAGAACTCTTGACGTCAACCAAGGGGGCTTCTCTTATGGTGTTTCAGGAATCAACTCTCTCATCAGAAGCAACAAGATCAAGTACTTACAAAGAATACAACTGAGACACATTCCAAAGGCTAAATACAGAAAGCAATTGAAGAGAGAATGGTGGAGACGTAGATTTTTCAGTGGATTCAAGAACCTTATGGCTCAAGTTAATGATGCCAGAAGACGTGGTTACTAGTATCTGGTGTTTTTGTAGAAATAGGGCACGTTTTGTATATAGTCAATAAACCTAATCGATTTCGACGTCGTGCACGCTTATCCGCATTATCTCATCTAGTGATAAACGGAGTTTACTAACTGATTGATTATTGATATTTTCACAAAATATCTTCAGGCAATTGGAATTTTCCCGCCTGTTTAGTGACATCGACTCATATTATAGACTTGTATTTACTGTTGGTTTTCCTTGTTGTTTATTTGCATTTCCCTGCTGTACTAAATGTGTGTTCGTGCTGATCAAAAATTTCCTCCGGGAACTCCCCAATCTTCCAAGTCTTCTTCGGAAGCAACTACTGCTAGCGTACAACCACCTGCAGGTGGAATCCCTGCAATTACAGGACCTATGGATTACGAAAATGCTGTACATATTTTGCCTGATTTTTTGAAGCCTTATAAGGCCACTGCACTTTCTTACGGAGCATCATTTGCTGCTACGACTATTGGATTCCCGTTGGATACGGTGAAAACAAGAATGCAGACTCATCCGGAATTTCGTAGCTACTTTGATTGTATCAGAAAAACGTATCGTGCTGAAGGGGTAAATGGATTTTTCAGAGGAATCTTTGCACCATTACTTTCTTCACTGGCTTCCAAATCGATTAACGTTTCGATCTTCACTTATTGTAAGCCCTATATTCACGATGCATTATACGGAGATGGAAAATCAGAAACCCATCCTTTCCTCAAGAACATTCCTATCTGTTTTTTTTCGGGAATCTTGGCTGGAGCAGGAGTTACGTTATTTGCATGTCCATTTGAGTTTACTAAGATCTTTGCTCAGATATCCAAATTAGTCGAAAGGGATAGTGTAAGTGCCAGCACCAAGAACTTGAGTAATGCATCAACTTTGGCTACATTTAAAAAGATCATCAAACATGAAGGACCAATGGGATTGTACTCTGGTTTTAGATACCACATTCTTCGGGATTCCCTCTCTTCAGGAGTCTACTATTCCGTTTATGAGACTTTGAAGTACTCCATGAATTATATGATCAATTCCAATTCTTCCACAAACTCCCCTATTGCAATTGTGCTTGCAGGTGGTCTTTCAGGAATTACTTGTTGGATTGCTGTATTTCCAATAGACACGGCTAAATCGTTGCTCCAAAAGCAGGTAGTGCAGAACATCTTCCGTAAAAAGGATGGCTTGGAGCCAATTGTACATGTTCCGAAAAAAATAACTATTAGTAGGGACATGTATAGAGGTCTTGGTATTTCGGTCACAAGATCTTTCATTGTAAATATGGTGTTCTTCGGAACTTTTGAATTTTTAATGGCTCATGTCTTGTGATTGTGGTCATTACAATTATTTATTAAATTATCTTCTTGTAAATAGTTTTGATAGATTATATACATATACATATTATAACAGAGCCCTTCTTTTCTTATTAATCTCGATCTCTGCTTCTTCCTCTGGAGTCTGCTTCTTCTGCTGCCTCTTCGGTGGATACTTCCATTTGCTTTTTTCTCTGTCTGGTTCTCTTGCCGATAGGCATATCTTCTGTTATTATCTCCCTTAAGCTTTCTTTCAAGGGAGATTTTGATCTGGTTCTACTGGCAGGGTTATCCAATGACTTGGTGCTCAAATCAACATTCTCACTTGATTCCACTGTAGAACTTTTTATGGTAACCTTCTTTTTGGGTTTCTTTTTAGGTGATGCTTTCGGCTTAGTGACCTTTCTAGGTGATTTGACCAACTTTGGCACTTCTACTTTCGTTTCCTCTATATTCGATTGATTCTTTCTATTTCTTGTGCTTCTCTTTGGCTTCGAGTCCAACTTTGTAGGTGGAATGTCAACCCCAAAACTATGGCCATCTCTGAGACCATGAGCTGGCTCTAGAACAGAAGGATCTATGTCAAGTCCGAGTATCTTTGTTTTCTTCTTAGGTATATCTTCTGATTTGAGGTCGCTTACAGGAGAATTCAATTCAAGTTCAGCCTTCTTGACATTTTCGTTTTCAATCTTACTTTCTGTCGTTGGCGGTTCATCTTGAGTCACGTCTTTTATATCTTTGTCTTTCTTCTGATCAACGGCCTCTAATTTTGACTCTTGACTATCTCCCTCAGTTCCATTTAAATCGTAATGATCGGTTTGACCATCCTCTGATTCTTCAATACCTGGTACTTCATCATCTTCAATTCTTTGGGTACAGTCTTGCTGGGATCCTTTCAGTCTAGTGAAGAAACTTCTGATCCACAGGAATGCTCTGATGTCAAGTCTGGGAACCTTTTCGGCCGTATTGTGTTGACTTGTCTCATATTCTCCATCTGTATCTAACTTTCTCTTCTTTGGGTTCCCTACCTCAGCTTGTTGGGGTTTTTGTTCCTCTACTTCTGCGTCTTGGGTTTTAGTGATTTCCGCTGCATTTGATTCAAAATCCTCTTCGATTTCCGGTTCCTGAACAATCTCTTCATCTGGAATAGAAGGCTCTTCGATTAAGGACTCTTGAACGAGCAAATCTTCTTCCGCTTCTATTAATGCTGGTTTGGTATGGTCTAATACAGGAGACGCCTCTAATACAGGGTTTTCAACTTCTAATGCCTCAGCTAAGGGTTCTTCCGCAACTATTTCCTCGACTTTAGACTCTTCCACAGAACGTCCTTCTATTGCTGACTCCCCTTCTTGTGCTTCCTCTGCTGGTACTTCTTCCGGCTTCTCTACTATTGGTTCTTGAACCAGTGGTAATTGATCATCGAAACCTTGAGCTTCGAGAACTTCATCACGACGCTCTTCAATGATATCTTCCTTTACAAGCTCTTCAGTATGCGATTCTTCAACAAGAATTTGACTTTGTTCATCAAGATCAACCTCATCACTCTCCTTATCTTCTGTAACACCTTCGAAATCCTTGGATGAGTTTTCAAATGGATCGCTGTTCTCAGTTTGTTCTTCCTTCTTCGAATTGACTAGCAATTGTTCTGTGATATCATTCTTTAAAGCAGACCCCTGTTGGGATGTCTCGGAAATGGTTCCTTGCAAAGGAAGAACCATTTTCTCTTCAATGTCAGATAAGCTATCGACCATTAATCGAGGCTCGTCAAAGGCGACATCTTCCAGGCAAGGTTCGTCATTAAAGATTGTTTCCAAATTGTTACTATCTGTACCGACCTTATCTTCTAATGATTGTGTAGCAGGCCCATCTTCAACCCTATTTACAGACTCCAACAAAGATTCTGTTCCGGGCGAGATATCTCCAAGCTCATTATCGTCCACTCCTATGACAGTGGTTTCATTGACCATTGAAGAATCTACTTCCTTCAATACTGGAAGCTCGATTTCTGATGCCAAAGCCTGTCTGGAATCATCTCCGTCAGTAGCATTAAGTGTGAATGGACTCGGAACAGGTGCATCATACTTTGGTGCCTCGGTGATTTCAGTGGAAAGTTCACCTTCATCTTCAACTTCCATAATTGTTGGAATCTTCACATGTTCTTCAAACATCCTGGAGTCCTCATTTGTTGGAACAAAGTTATCATTGTAAGAAGTTTCATCAAAAGAGCTATCGATTCCTTTTAACACTGGAAGACTTGGTTCCTTGACGGACATGTCAATAGAATTATCCGAATCCTTGATTTCTGGTAACGAACTATTGAGATCTTCATCATCCTCTATCATTGAAGTATCAATAGCCTGCAAATGAGGAAGTGGAACTTTCTCAGCTTGGATTTCTTCCGGGTTTGGTTCATCGACGTCCCATACATGATAGATCAGTGTCTCTTCGATGTTCTCTGGTTCCTCGAAGGTAGCATGAGGTTCAGCAGCAACTTGACTAGATTTAACATCCATATTGATGTCATCTGATTCACTCTCTGATGAATTGTCGCTTAGGTCTGTATCCACATCCATTTCATGATCCAGAAACTCTTTTGATCCTTCTTCGTTTGCAACCAAGTCGATCTGATGCCGAGAAGCAAGCTCCGATTCAGGTTCAGGTTCTACATGCTCCACTATAATTTCAGGCACAATCTCGGATTCAGGTTCCGGCTCCGGTTCCAGCTCAGATTCAGTGGGAACGTCCTCAAGCAAAGGCATGCTTATTGGCCTCATGTCCTTCACAAATTCCGCAATCGGATCTAGACCATTTTCTATTTGTAATCGCTTTCTTACAGTCAAAGATATACCAAACTTTTCCTCCGTCTCTCTCAACCTTTTAATTGTAACATCCGGATCTTCCACAGGTACCGACTTGAACATTGGGAAGGCATCTGAGTCTGAATCTGAGCCTGACTCGTCTGCCTCCACATCAGCGTGTAGAGATTGTTCTTCAATGGCCTGTTCAACACATGGCTGATTGTGAGTCACTTCTTCTTCTGACATCAAGCTTTCGTTGTCTGCTTCCGATCCTTCGGATACAGTGAGCTGAGCAGCATCGATTTCATGGATTAGAACCTCATCTGTCTTCTCGTGGATCTCAAAAGGTTGTGGTAAAGGAGCTATAGCATCGCCAGGCACATTTTCAGGATCAGAGTCCTTCATGACAGCTTCAGATAACTCGTCACCAACTGCTTCACTTGTGTCAACAAACAGAGCATTTTCCTGCAATCTAGTTAAGGTCTTATGGTTTTGTTGTACAAGGCCCACCAAATACTCATCCACGGGCTCTGAGTGCTTGATCATGGAATCATATTCAGATTCTGCCATCTGTTGAATTTGCTGGTGTAATTCAGGATCAATGCTAACCTCATCATTTTCATGGCCTTCGGAATCGAACGATTCAAACTGGCTGTTCTTGAGATTGTAAAGGGCTTGTACCTCCAGATCTTGTCTGGGAGAAAGAACACTCTGTTGGGAGAACTGTTCGTGGGATTGTATGTCGTCGTACGTCTTCCCGTGGACACTTTCCATATCTATGTCACTTCTGTCCAGAGGAGATTGATGCTGTTCTTTGAATTGTTCGAGGTTTTCAAGGTCTGCGTATCCGAAACCTTCGATGTTCTCGTCTTCTTCAACTTCATCGTCCTCATCTTCAATGTCCTCAACTTCATCGTCCTCATCTTCATCGACCTCCTCCAGAGACTCCTGGTCATCCAGAAAACGGGCCGTCGTATATTGCACAGCTGAGAGCCTGGGACGACCATTCTGTACTTGGTACGCCACCTTGGGAGGCCGCTGCTCTTCTTCAGACTCCGAGAGAATTTCCACCACATCGTCCAGCTGTTCCTGTGGTTCCAACTCCAGTTCAGGCTCCAGCTCCTCCAACAACTCCGGATCCAGAGGTGTTGCCGGGATCTTGCTGGATTCATTTTCCAGTATCCCCTGCTCAAAAGGATCGTATATTTTGTTTTTGTAATGTTGTCTTAAAGCATCTTCATCGAAATCTTGTCGAAGCTTTACCATCTGTACACTCTGGGACTTCAAAGTTGACGAGAACCGGGACTTCAAGGAATCGATCCAGCCCACCAACTCGTCCGAGTCGGCATCGACATTGGCAGTTTTCCTTGGTTTTGCGATCAATGATCGATTATATGTTGGGAGTTTATTCGTCCCCATAATGCAGCCTAGCAAGTAACGATTGTGCGCATCAAGTAGATGTAGTCGGTCACGTGCACTCTCTCACGTGCACGCTCTCACGCGAGTGCGGCGCGGTGGCTGGTGTGAGGGTCCCCAGCTTCGGCCGAAACCCAAACACCCGGCCCTAATCCGAAAACACCTTAAATTTAACTTCTTGCTAAAACATGGATCGGCCGCAAAATAACAATATGCCCAAATGCAAGGTATATTTAGCAGCATAACACCCATCACACCCGTTTACCAACATCCTCCACCAGTGCCGTGGTCCATAATTTGTATTCTATGATTTTCTGAAATCGCTGCGATAACCGTGAAATCCCAGGCCAAATCGCATTTGTAACAGCCACTTTGTTTTGTTTACAGCGTTTTCCAGAGGTTCCAGGATTCATCTGAAGATGCGTGCGCGAAGCCCTGAGCCTATTATTTCAGTTGAATGTGGAAGCACCCTTGAAACTGCAAGAACGCTGGCACTCACCGGGCAAGCAAATGTGTCCCCCGTGTGTTAACCCGAAACCTGATACAATAGTCTCCAAAACAATAGCCACCAGCCATAGCATTTGTCCAAATACAAGAGCCATGACAGACAATTGCGCTCGTAATTGTACAATATTCGAAAGACAAATGCGAAGAGAAAAATCCTCAGACGCATGGCGTCAATGGGCCCAAATGAGCAGCATTCCTAAAATAGATGAAATGACCCAGTAGCACCCCCCAGCCGCTGTAAACAATCACAGGAAATAGTCGAGAGATTTGCACGATCCAAATAATATCCTGAATCCAGGCAAAATCTCATCCCTTCAATGGCACATCCTGTCAAGTGAAACAACCCCAAAGCCAGAGAAAAAGAAAAATGCGCACCCAGTTCCAGACCCCAAATGAATTGATGTTCCTGGTCCCATCGCTACTAGCCAGAAGGTCCCAATTTCATTGTTATCCCTAACGCAGAAAAAAAAAAGCCCGCAACCACCGGAGTGTTTGGGGCTGGCGAAACTTGGCTCTTGCTCTACCAACACAACAAATGACCCTAATTAAGGTTGGTGGCCACAGCTCATCGCAGTTTCTAGCAGCAGTGCCAGTCGAAAAAAAAAAAGAGGCTGGTTATGAGAGCAAGGTCTCGGAAATGATTGGGCTGATGCGCCTATTCATACTTCGGGTGCGTCAGAGTTTCTTTATTTATAACTGTTCCTGCAAATATCCAAAAAATTTCATCTCTAAACAACAGTCAAAGTCCCATGTCCCTGCACACATGTGGAATTATTGCTGGATTGGGATAAATCTGGCGTTATTATTTCACAGGTAATTTCTGTTTTTGCAGTAGGATTATCACTTCTTGTTTCTTTTTCCATGACATTGCCAGGTCTGTGTTTGGGACTCCATCCATTATAAATAGCTGGGCAATTCCCAGGGGTTTAGCTCCCCTCTCATCTGCAATTTTTAATAATGTCTACTGCCTCCGATAAAGAAATTGATCCAGAATCTCAACAACCAGTTGAGGCTTTCGAACCAAGAAACGTTTCTGACAACGGTTCAGCCATGAAAAACCATTTGATTGCCATTTTAGGTGAATTCTTTGGTACTTTTATCTTTTTGTGGACAGCTTTTGTCATTGCTCAAATTGCTAATCAAGATCCAACCATTCCAGACAAGGGTTCCAACCCAGGACAATTGATCATGATTTCCTTGGGTTTCGGATTCGGTGTCATGGTTGGTGTTTTCTTATTCTTCAGAGTTTCCGGGGGTAATTTGAACCCAGCTGTCACCTTAACTTTGGTCTTGGCTGGTGCTGTTCCTCCAATTAGAGGTGCTTTAATGATGGTTTCTCAAATGATTGCTGGTATGGCTGCTGCCGGAGCTGCTTCTGCTATGACACCAGGTGAAGTTGCCTTTGCCAATGGTTTGGGAGGAGGAGCTTCCAGATCTAGAGGTGTTTTCTTGGAAGCTTTCGGTACCTGTCTTTTGTGTATCACTGTTTTATTTTTGGCTGTTGAAAAGCACAAGGCTACTTTCATGGCTCCATTTGTCATTGGTATTGCTTTGTTCTTGGGTCACTTGATCTGTGTTTACTACACTGGAGCTGGTTTGAATCCTGCTAGAACTTTCGGTCCATGTGTGGCTGCTAAATCTTTCCCAGACTACCACTGGATCTACTGGGTTGGTCCAATTTTGGGTTCTGTTGTTGCTTTTGGAATCTGGAAGGTTTTCAAGATTTTGAACTACGAAACCTGTAACCCTGGTCAAGATGCTGATGCTTAGACTTTTAATTTACAAATAAGTGTATATAATAATCGCTAATAAATAATGATTTAATTAGAACCGAGTTGAACTTTTTTTGCGTACTTTTGGTTTGCAGCATTACTTTTTCAATATTGATGGCTGCAATATTTCACTAATATCTATTTCTATAGTGTGTCTGCAAGAGTGATTTCTGCAAGCTTTATGTGGTTTGTCTGCAATCTGCAATATTACATTAACTAAATACATCGTACATGGCTAATAATCGGTTAAGCTTGCCGATATTGTTAATTTCCCTGTACTTCAAATTATTCAAGGTTCTCAATTCGTTTTCTAAAAGTAACTCACTTTCATGTCCCTTAACATCTTCTCTTTCACATTTATCCAACAAAACTTTCTGTTCACTCTTGAAATCTTCAATCACATGTAAAACATTGGCTATACTGTAAAGGATTGAGTTCTTGAGGAAGTTGTAGGAGTTATACTTTTTGTAACGGAAAGCAAAAAACGTTTTGGATGCAGCTCGATCATTACTTCTGGGAATTTCTTGTATCTCGATCACATTTAATTGTACGAGTTTATAAAGTTCATTTCTTACAATCTTATCCTTAAGAAGGACTGTGTTGGCAATGGTCTTTTCGTCAGCAAGTTTCAATTGCTTGATGCATCTTAAAATTCTCAACACATCTTGGCCAACAGTCTTTTTGATGATTTCTTCGTAGTTATATTCCTGAGTGATTTCCTTAAGTTTGCTGAATGGGACTGTGAAAGTATTAGGACTGAGTTCTATCAAAAACGGGATAGGTGTGGATGCTGCAAGAAGCTTTAAATGCTGGTTCACGAGAGGTCCTATGCTATCATTCATGGGCATTTCATAGTTTTCATCTCCATCTTCATTGATGCCATTGGGTACGTGGTCTTCTTCTCCATCTTCACGTTTAATTCTTTTCATAGATCTCTCTATTTCTGAGAAGCTTGCCACTCTCTTTTTGGTGGATTCCGGTTTCAAAAAATTATGGGTCAATATACTATTTCTGATATCAACCAGTTTAGATAAGTGTTTTACTACATCATGAGATTTGAACACAATTGCCTTGCTATCCACAAGTCTGTTCTCAACACCGGAATCAAACTGTGATACACTTTCAGGATCAGGAATCATTCCATCGATTTGTTTCAAGTAGTGATGCACATCAGGACTATTCTTCTCTATGAGCTTCAAAGCAGTCTGATAAATGACAGCGGTGATCATCCCAATTCTTGATTCACATAAGCTGACAAACAGTCGAGTCCGGAAATGCTTTTCAAACCTGGAGAAGGACACTCCGATTTGAATGTCTGAGTCCAACATTTTGATACCTCCTTTAGTTTGGTATAATTTGGAGGGAAGAGCCTCTATTAAGTTAGCCAACCGTGATCTGGAAGCTTCTTTTACTTCGGCGACTCTTTTAACCTCACTGGTAGATGCAGATCTTGGTGTTTGCTTCAAGGTATCTTGGTAAATCTTGTTCCATAAATCCTCCATAGGGTTGAAATCATGAGGCTGTAAGACTTTGATCCATCCATCGGCGTATAATCTGGATAATGCATTTTCCATTCTATATTGTTGCTCTTCATCTGCCCCGAGTGTTTTCACTAAATCTCCAGCACTCACATGGCCGAGCTGAAGTAGGTTTTGGATCAAAGCAGCACTCTGCTCATCGTATGCATCTTTAATATGGTTGATCATCTGTCCACTGTATACCATACCCATGACACCCGGCTCGTTGAAGCAGTATATAACTCTCTCGCCATCTTTCCAGTATAACACACATCTTAATTGAATCAAAGACACCAAACTGGTCTTGACCTTCTTAAGTGGGATTTGAGACTTCTTGGATATGTCCTTCGCACTGAGTCTTCCATGAGAGAGCAATGTGGAAACAACGATAGCTGCCACTTCTCCAAGATGATTCTTCACCACCATAGTGAGGAGGTTTGACTGGGGAGACTGACCAGCTGCCAGCTCTGGAAGTTGTGCAATCATATTGATTCGTTACACCTTTCGAAATGAGAAGAGATGATTTTTTTCGCTCTTCAATTTGAATTTTTCACCATCGCGACACTAAACCTTCAACCACCATGTCAACTGCTAAACATTACTTGAAGCTTGCAAAGGGGGCAATTGAAAAGAACGACCCTGAGTTGGCTCTTGAATATGTGGTGGATGTTTTGGAGGCTGATAAGGATAATTTTTTTGCCTATGTTTTCAGAGGTAAATCGTATCAGCTTCTCAACGATCCAGATAACGCCATTATAGCATTTACCAAGGCAACTCAGTTGGAACCAGATAACTTACTTGCATGGAAGGGATATTTCCAAGCTGTCAAACTGCTGGATCGGTTTTCAAACTTTTTTGACGTCCTTACTACCTACATCCAGAAACAGGTAGACTTGGGCCAGTCGCCAGCTGAAACCATAAAGGAAGCATCCAATTATTTTCAAGCACATGGATTGCGTGGAAATAAGGAGTTGTATCCAATGTATTTATCGAGATGTATTCCTGGTCAACCACTTTATGAGCTCGTGGGACACGCTTTTGGTAAAGGGGAGGATAACTTACAGAAGCTTATAGACTTACTTTTGAAGAAAGAAGAGGAGTTGGCTGCTAAAGTTGTATTCCAAGAAAGACTTAGAATGCCTAAAAACCCTACATATGAGCAGCAGAAGAAACTAAATGCATTGATTTATCCTGTTCATCAAGATTCGAAACTTTCATACTATTTTGATGAATTCTTGAATGTCTGCAATGATGATGAAGTTAGAAAGCAATACCAGGAAAAATATTTCAATTATAAACTAGGTATACTTAAGGTTTCGCCTTCAAAGGATCAACTTCTCAAAGAAGTTAAGCAAATGGCAGAAGACTTAGTCTTACTTCAAATTCCTAGTGCTTCGATCTGGGAGTTCCACTTTGATATGCTTGATTACAAGAGCTTCAGTGATATTTCACAAGAACAAGTGCTTTTCTTCATAAAGAACTTCGCCACCACAGGTCTTGGAAAATTGCTTTATGGATTTGTATTCAGCGAAATTTCTCCATTCAACAAGCAAGAGATACAAAAAGAGATGGAGGAAAATGGTAAGCTTCTTTCTGCCACTGTCACACAGAATCATGAAGATGAAGATGAAGATGACGTTTTAGAAGAAAAACTCATAGAACAAGTGGAAGAGGATGTCATAAATACTTCGGACTTGTTACCTGATCAGATTCTTTCGTTCCTCAAAGATGGTTATGCTAATTGTAAGAGCTCTGTTCTTGCAAGTAGAATCATTATCAATTACTATATTCATTTCAGAGAATATTTCGAGGCATCCGAAATGTGTCGAGGTGGTATTAGGATGTTAGCTGATCTCCAAAGGTCGGTGGGTGCTGACTTGGCTTACTCTAGAGAGGATATCATTTGTTCCCTTGCAGTGGTGTATACTTACCACGAAGCTCCTAAAAATTTCGGTCGTGCTCTTGAGTTATATGAACGTATTCTTGAGGGAAATAGCTCGAACAAAAGAGCTCGTATAGGTAAAGGTTTGATTCTTATTGAGAAGGGTGACCTTAATGTTGCTAGAGGTATATTGTACGAGGTCTACACTGAGTATCCAGAAGATGCTGATGCTCTCATGGAACTAGGATGGTGTGAGATAAGAATGGGTAAACACACTGCGGGAAGGGAGCTTTTGCAAAAGTCCTTACCTTCTATTACTGGACTCGATGTTCAGAGTTGTGAACTCCGTGCTAAAATACATTGGCGTCTTTCTCAGAGCTACTTAACAACTAGTCAAGAATTGATTGATGATAGTGTTGATATTACTGTTCCTTATGACATCTTGATTCAATCACTCAAAATGTACTCCAACTTTGCTCCTCTGTATACTTCACTTGGTCTTATCTACTTACGCTACTATAATGATAAGGTGAGAGCACAAAAGTGTTTCTTCAAAGCATTCGAATTAGATGTGGCTGAAGTTGTTTCAGCTTACCATTTGGTCAAAGATATGACCGAAAGAAATGAATGGGATGTTGCCGAAATCTTATGTGCGAAGATCGCCAGTTCTGAAGCTGGTCGGAGAGCTTTGTCCCAACAACAGGACGAAGATTCTTCTTGGCCATACAGGGTGTTGGGATGCTCGGCACTTAATCGTCAGGATGACGCTAAAGCTGTCGAATGGTTCCAAACTGCCTTGCGAATGGCCTCAATGGATTTTGAATGTTGGGTAGGTTTGGGTGAAGCATATTATCATTGTGGTAAGCTTGATGCCTCTCAAAAGGTATTTGAGAGAGCTCTTTTAATTAAGCCAGGTGAATGGCATGTAATGTATATGCTAGGCAAGGTCCTAAGTGATACTAAAGAGTTTGATGACAGTATTTCCCATTTAAATAATGCATTGTCAATTCGGCCAGATGAGGAATGTATTATCAATGCCCTTTTTACTGCAAATTTAGAACAAGCACAGAAGCTCTTAAGTAATGGTTATTTTGGCCGTGTGTTGGAAGTCAACAAAGAAGCACTTTTGTTGATTAAACAATGTGCAACCATCAATAGCAAGACCCAATCTTTGTGGCTAGCATTAAACCAGTGTCTTCAAATATTTTTGGAGGTACAAGTAGATATAGAAGACTTTCCCTTCGAAGACTTCCAAATGATTTTCGAACAACTCGATGATATCAAGTCATCTCCTGAACCGCTTTTAACAGATATGAATAATATTGATGAAGCCGTTGATTTGGAATGGTGCAAAAATAAATACCAACAAGAGAAGTATTCTGATTGCATTCTCGGACTCATGATTTGTACATCCAAAATATGCATTCACCTTCTTTCAAATCATGGACGTTATATCCGGTCCATAAACTACTATAATTTGGGATTATCGTATTATCGCTCGTTCAGTATAAGCAAACGTGAAGTGCATAGAACGGCTGCTATAAAATGCTTCAAAAAAGCGATACAGCTCGAATCCAAAAACCCTAATTTCTGGATTGGTCTTGGTAATGCTTATGTCACTTTCAGTCCTTTGATTAGTCAACATTGTTTTATCAAAGCTATTTCCATGGAGTCCAGGGACGGAGACATTTGGAATAACTTAGCAGCATTGTACTTGACTTGTAAAGATTATGATTTGGCTCTGCAAGCGTTTCTTCGATCCCAATCGGTGGCCCCAGAGTCCTCTAAAGCATGGCTAGGACATGCTATGGTTCATGAGGCACAAAAGAGTGATGTAAGTGCTAACAGGCTTTTCACCCATGCGTACGTGTTATCAAATGGCAGGTCTCCATTAGCACAACTTTTATTTGCCCGCTCAGTGCTCGATCGTCGGATAGGCAAAAGCTCACCTAATGATATCACCACATCCCAGGAGTTCAGTATTGCCAATTTTGCCATTCAAAACTATCTTAGGTTTTACCCAAATGACCAAATGGCATTGAAAGTAGCACTTACTATTAGTGAAAGGTGTAAAACTTTTGAGTTGAGTAAGCAAATTGGACAGAGATTAGTAACTATTTTAGAAAAAGAGTACGAAGAATCAGAGGACATTGCTGTCTTGGAGAACTATGAATCTACAAGAGCACAACTTGCTAGAATTTACTTGGCAACTGAAGACTTCGATCTCGCCATTGAAGAAAGTAAAATGGTCTTGAATTTAATGGCCGAAAGCGAAGTCCCCACAAACGAGCTATCAGCTCGTATTTGCTTAGGACTTGCCTATTTCTTCCTCAATGACATGGAAAAATCCGTGGACCAGTTGAAGCTCATCTTGGCCAGTCACAACAACGACGCATGGATTGTCACCCTTACAGCCCAAATCTTGAATGCCTTTGCTACTGAAGATACCCACCAAGCAGCCGTAGACCAGCTTTTCTCGTTCATCGAAGACAACGAAAGTTCTTTAATCATTGTATTAGCCCTTGGTGCCATTTCACTCCAGAACAACTTGACAGATGTACTTCCTGCAGTCAAAGATGAATTAACTGGCTTGCCATTGACAGAAATCGTCAACGATATCAGAAAGCATGTGCCCAGGTTACTCGATGAAATCAGCACCAGAATAGGATCCGGTAAGTCGAAGGTGTGGGAACGGAATGCCATCTTGTTCCCCCAAGATTATAATGTGTGGAAGCATATTAGCAGCCAAATGGCCTTGCGAATTGCCCATCTCGATGACACCCAAATATCCTCCTTTGACATGAGTTCCGCCTACGCTGCCAATGGCAGCCCAAGAGATGTCCAACGTAGTATTATATTGGCACCTCATAACTCCCTTGCGTGGGCAAATTTCAATAAATAGAGTAAGTAGTTCAATCATCAACTTCGTTTGCATCTGGCATGATTTCAGCAAAACTTTAGTACCGCCTGGTACCAACAGTCGCCCCACGGCGGGCCCCGCGCTTGAGTCTTGGTCTCCCCCCGCTCCCGCGTTTATCAATCGCGCGTTGATAAGATAGTCACAAGGATCTCACACTCATCCAATCCACGTAATTGCACACGGTTTTAACTCCATTTCAAGTGATTGTTTCCAAACCTGCGTTTCCCCCGTTGATCTTCGGAAGCACTTGTTCTTGAATTAACCAACTTGTTGATTTCGGATTCTTCACAATGGTGTCTCCACAGGTCAAAGACCTCGATAAACTCGACCCATATGTTAAGAAACAAAACGCTAAACTCACACAGGTGGTGCAAAACTTCTTCACCAAGTCGGTGCAGATCATCTTAGCGGCCCGGAGCGAAGAGGTGGACACGACGTCGGACTCGAAATTGAACAAATGGTTTAATCTTTTGATGCCAATATCCGTCCACAATCACGTCAATAAAGACGAGTTGAAGCTCTGGAAATCGTGTGGGGATCTTTCATTGATTCCACCCATGATAATCGAGACGTCCATTGACTTGAGAAATCTCTCGAACCGGGATGCGTTGGTGCTTCAGGATTCGACCGGCAATTCTTGGGGAGTTGTCAAAGGAGACAACTGTAAGAAGCATGAGGTGGTGATAGAAAGATGGCTCATTGAGTTTGATTCCAACGATGT
The DNA here is from genome assembly GCA_030569695.1 of Yamadazyma vaughaniae. Taxonomy (NCBI): domain Eukaryota; kingdom Fungi; phylum Ascomycota; class Pichiomycetes; order Serinales; family Debaryomycetaceae; genus Yamadazyma; species Yamadazyma vaughaniae. The sequence continues at coordinate 47,668 of JAJMLO010000021.1, read as the reverse complement.
CAGTGGGTCAATAATGGACGAGCTCCCGTTGATTTATAAGCAGGCTATTATTTTGTTCAGGAGCCTTTATGGTTTTTTAAGACTCATGCCAGCCTATAAGCTTCGTCAACGGTTAAATAAGTTGCAGTCCAATAAGCTCACTATCACCAATAAGATCATCGATGGAAAACAGCCGATAAGTTCGAAGGGTCGGATTGGATTGTCGAAATCCATCATCCCTCATCAGATGCTAACGACAGATTCCCACCTTATTCAACGAAATTTCCATTCTATCCAAACGACTTTAGGGACTCTACGGGTTTCGACTATTTACAGAAGACATGCAGAATTCTCTCTCCAAGACAGTGAAAAGGTTTTGCTGAACCATTTTATTAGCATGGATGATTCTCAGAAGATTACGAAGGAAGAGCAACCTAAAGCTACGAGACCTTTATCTGTATCTCCAAATACGGTCCGGGAGCCCATTAATACTGTAGATCTGTCAGACTCGCCCAACTTTGTTAAAAAGGAGTCGACTCCTGTTGTCGCCGGAAGGCCCACCATTCAGCCGTTCAAAGTGGGTTCGATTGGGAATTCTCCTCCACTGCAATCACTTGAGAGAAGGATCTCCATTACGAGCAATAAATCTACATCCAATGCTTCTTTAGCAGCTATGCTTCGGAACCAAAGAGGAAGTAACTCATCCACTATTGGGAACATACCCATAGCTAATACTACCGGTCAGAATGCGGCATCGTCGGTTCCCAGGTCTATATCCTCTTCACACGGGGAAAGTGAATCGCCGAATCCAGATGCTGCAGCTTCGAATTCCACTCCACGGTTTTCCTCATCTTTCGGATCGAGAGCTAGTAGAAGATTTAGTAACACAAGTGTTCGTCAGAGCATATTACAACAGAACTTCGATCAAAGCTATCTTGGAACCAGTGCGGGCCTGACTACATCTACCAATCCATTAAGCGGACTTTATCTCGATGACGATATCAGTGACTTTGTAAGAATGATTGATAGTAAGAACGATTTGAGGTTTACTGGTAAAGACTCAAATACAAGCATTGGTCAGCCACATAGCCAATCGCAGTCCCAATTGGAGTCCGAAGCAGATGTTCTCAGTAAATTCCAACTCATGAAATTCCAACACCAACAGCTTGGAGATAGTGTTAATCAGAGTTTAATTCTTCAAACCAATGCTTCAAATCCTGCTAGTTTAAACAACCCAAGCAGCCAATTTTCGAGTCGAAAATCATCACATTCTCAATCTATATACTCCCAAATCTCCCCAAGTCCTTTCGACCAACGTCTGAGCCATTCATTCCAGCATTTACCTACCATTGATTCCAAACTTGAAAAGAAACTGGACAATTCCAACACCGTTAAACCTTCATCCATTTCATCAGCTCATTCACAACCTCCGGCTCCAGCTCCGCATACTCTGTCACAACCGCTTGCTCAATCGGATATGAAAACAAGCACTAATAATGGGGTCCGGGGTCTCTCCACCACCCCGTCAGTTTATGCCAATCGTAGATCTATTCAATACGAAAATGTATTTGAAGATGATGACGATGGAGAGGACTACTATTTGCAGCTGAAACATCAGAAGAACAACGATGAAGACGACGATGATGATCTCTTGTTCACAATGAGCGACATGAACTTGACCAAACAGTAAATAAAGCTAACAACCTATATATACATATTTAAACAACAAGCCTGCTTAGGTTTATATCACATCTGATTCGCGCATATGAATAAACTATCTCCATGAAACTCCTACTACATTGCCAATGTCGTCTATCCACCAGACGCTTCTCGGTCTCATTGACTAGGAAAGTTTCTCCCCTTGAACTATATGATAGTCGAGTACAGTCTGGACGTCTTAGAGACGACCAATACCAACGGAAAATCATATCCAGTCTTTCGGTTCTCCATGAATCATTAGGCACTTATACTCCCCCAAAAGTCGAAACCCCAGATGTCGATGACCTTAAACCAAAGACTGGGATTGCCAAATTCATTGGAAGTGTATTCCATAGATCGAGTATTAAAGAGCCTGATTTGGACAGTCTTTTGACTAAGGATAACGAAGTTAAAGGCATTTACTTATATGGGGATGTTGGATGTGGGAAAACAATGTTGATGGATTTATTCTATGAGACTATTCCCAAAAACCTACCCAAGCGTCGTCTCCACTTCCATCAATTCATGCAGCATCTTCACAAGAGATCACATCAAATCAAGAGAGAACACAACCACAATGACTTAGATGTTATCCCATTACTTGCAAGCGAAATAGCTCAAGAATCGACCGTTTTATGTTTTGACGAGTTCCAGGTCACGGACGTGGCTGATGCCATGTTGTTAAGACGGTTGATGATGATGCTACTTAGTCCTGAGCATGGGGTAGTATTATTTGCAACTTCCAATAGAGCACCAGATGATCTTTATTTGAACGGAATTCAACGTAAACTGTTCATTCCATGCATCAAACTTATTAAACGACAAACTCGAGTCATATACTTGAACAGTCCTACCGATTATCGTAAGATTCCCAGGCCTGTGTCTTCGGTGTATAAGACACCAAAACCAGGAGTCAAATATAACTCTAAGCTGTTTTCAGCTGCTAGGGAAAGTCATGTGCAAGACTGGTACGAGTATTTCAACCGTGAAAATGACGATCATCAGGTTGTGGAAAACTATAAATTGAAGGTGTGGGGAAGAGAGCTACAAGTGCCTAAGTGTTCATATCCTTATGTTGCACAATTTACATTCGATGAATTGTGTGGTAAACCACTTGCTGCCGGTGATTATCTAACCCTTGCAAATTCATTTCAATCATTTATCATCACAGACATCCCGTACTTGAGCATAGACGTTAGAGATAAAGTCCGGAGATTCATTACATTTTTAGATGCTATTTATGACAGTCATGATCGTATTGCCGTGACGGCTGCTGCTAATTTTCGAGATTTATTTGTAGAACCAGAAGATTTACAGAAGGACAATTTCAGTTTGTACCAAAGACAACGAAATACAGGGGTAGAGGAGACTTTTGAAGACGATGAATTGGTTACCAAGCATGGTTTCGACAAAAGTGTCGCCAAAAAGGCATCAATGTTTGCCAACGACGAAGAAAAATTTGCATTTGCTAGAGCATTGTCCAGATTGAGTCAAATGAGTACCACCGACTGGATCGAAAACGTAAGACCAGTAGACTAGATATATTTAGAAAATATAAATCGAATAAGTTAAATGTCTCAGATTTACAAGATTCGCAGCAATTGCAAATATTAAACATTTCTGTCACACACTCAATGTCAACTTTAAAGATCCAAAAAAAAAAGCTCCACGAACTGTTTTCAATACACCAAGATGCATTCACACCACATGGTCTCAAGAGATAGTCCCAACCGTTAAAATAGATTTTAGTGGCGTGTGTTTTTGTAAGAGGTAGTGGCATCCCAGTTCCAGCGGTTCAGTCAAAGGCAGCGCTGCACGTAGGGCGCGATCGTAACTGGAACTTTTATATCCGATTCGGGAAGCCATAGTAGAACAATCGCCCATTATAGATGCATGATTGGCGCCGATTATTACTGCTTTTCCATACCAAATCGAGATATAAATTACATTTTGAAATAACTAGAATTACTTGCAAATTGTCAGAGGACACAGTGTACCGAAGATTTGACCTAGCTGTAATTTTTCGTGATTTTTAACCGCAAATAGAGGACGTATTTAGGAATAGTGCAGACATTCTCGATCGAATTGTACATCATGAAACACACCTGTGTTATATGGAGATCGCAAAACTTTGATTTAAGCTTTTCGTTGAAAGGTCATCCAAAACAACAACCATCACAATGGAAAGGGTGTAATGGTGAAGAACATCGAACAAGGCACGTTGTGTCTACTCGTAAAATATATAAAATCTCATTGCCTACTTGCGATTTGAATTAATCGCATACCAACGCATAAAGCGAAGTTGAGTGCTTGACTGATTATTCTCTTGCCCTAATTTAGGAAAAGAAGCTCATTCGAAGATCCCGACTATAATTGGTTCATAGCGATATTCTTCGAATTCTTACAACCAGTTTGCCAATTTAATGATGAAATAGCGATAAGCCCGGCTGCAAATCTCAAGAGCAGCAATTGCTCTCGTAAACTTTTTCCCCTGGTACAAGGTTTTCCCATTTGTAACTCTGAATACTAAAGTGTTCGATAATGCGATTAGAAGATGTCAGACATCGAAAGAATAGATGTGTTATTTTCTCTTCAGGTTTTATTGATAAACACTGCGCAACGCGAGGAATAATCATAACCACCCGATCTTCAGTTACTCCGTTTTGGAAAACTCATATGAATCTTCATTTTGGCAGACCCATATGAAGCAACCAGTTACTGCAATATCGTAAACTGCATAACCCCATTTTTTAAATGCCGGAACTCCTTATTAAAATAGCTACGAATTCGTGAACCAGCGAAATGATGCAGAATCCTTGTTACAGAGGTCCAGACCTAATTAAAAAAAACATAAACCAAATTCAGATATATATTACATTCTAGAATTCGCAGTGGCATTCGTCGGTTGTCAAGGTGCCAGGTTAATTAACGTCGACAAATATACTCTTTTACTCTTAACTGTGTACCACAAATACATTTGGTAAACAAAGGAAAGACCCTTTCGATCAAACCGTCGGTTGTATAAGCTTAAGCACCCCTGAAAGTACACAGCAACTTTATTTTGAAAAACCTGAAATGGAACTTGGACTGCGGCCACGACTTCGTTTGTTTTTTGTTTTTTTCCAAGTCCCTGCGAAAAACTCATTTCTAAAATAAGACTTTTGTTGAATTGTATTGATAACACATTCTTCTTTCTTCAACTACACTGGTGAATTTGATTTCCATCGTTAAGACTCGGTGATCATCTCCAAATAATCCTTGAAGTGACTTGCCCTTTTAAATCTAATTATTTTGCCCGTTTAATCTGCATGAACCCATTCGTTTAGTCTTTCGTTAAATATCCCGTCTAAATCATGAATTCTGACCCCCATATCCCTGGTAAAGCCAGCGATAATTATTATGACATCCTGATCAAATCCACTAAGAAGAACAAGGCTATAATTCCTCCAAGAAGAATTAATTCCCTGACCAATGTATCCGATTCTATATACCACAATAACCTTACCAAGAGGCCCAGTGATTATTATATTAGAAAATTGAGTAGCAGTTCTATTAATTTGGCCAAACGCCCAATTTCCGGAGATTCAATAATTTCGTTGAACTCAACGTATTCAGATGAAATAAGTCTACACTCCAATGGATTTGATCCTCATGATTCAAGATTGAGTTCTATGACTTCTAAGTCTATTTTATCCCCAAGTGATTCACCTAATTTGAATACTTTCACTGAAAGACCCGACGAAGAATTAGACCACAGTATCGCCACGATCACTGATGATTCTTTGAATCAGGAAGATGTGATCGCTGAGCTGTCTTTCACCAATAAGAAGAACACTTCGGTTCAATCGATTGATTCTTCTGTGAATTCGTCTATGAACAGTACTCAACAGTCTTTTTCAACTTCTACCTTGACATTGTCAAGAACAAAGACGAAATATCTTAGCCAAGAAGAGATCAAGAGCAGACAAAAGTTGAGAAAGAAACAGTATGATGATAGCTATTTTGAAGATGAAATCATGTCTAATGATATCGATCTTGTCTTTAATGTTCCGGTCATTAAGAATCAGAGTGAGTTGTACTTCAAGAAGAGTATCAGAAACAACTTACTAGATGATAATCAGTACAAACCTTTCCCTCTTCCAGGAAAGCTTAGAAGTAACTCGACCCCTAATTTAAAGCCATTGAACACAGGCTCCATTTCTACTTCAAACGTGACTAATAATGTTATTGAAGAAAGCGAAAACGAAGATACGAATCCTACTACTAATGCTAATTCTAATGATACCTCAAATGATGATGATGAAAGCTTTGATAGCTTCAGTGTTAATGATGATTCTCAAATTATCAGCAACATTTCTAATTATTACTCTCAAAGATCCAAGTCTTACTCCAAGTTGGTTCAAATGTCAAGACATGAAAATATGCTTTATAAACTTCCAAACTATATTAAATCGCAATCTTCTATAGAAGATTTACATTTAATAAGTCAAGAAAAAATTAATGCTATTGATCAAACAAGACCAATAAATTTACCTCCAAAGCCACAAAACGATAAATTGAAGCATAATAAGGAATTACAAAGAATGATCAAAGATTTTGAAAGATCTTCATTCACTGATGAATCGAGCCTTGATAATGAATGGAGCGAGTTGATGAATGATAAGAATTTCTCGAAGAGAATCGTCAACGAAAAGAATATTATTCGTAAATTACATTGGGACTCGAACTGTCCTGAATCTTTGAGGTACGAATACCTTATGAGGATATTAACACTCAATGATAATGACATTGTTGCGAAAACTGATGAGAATTTTGAAAAGCTTTACGGTGTTTACAGTAGATTGAATGAATCAATTAGAGTCAACAGGAACTTAGAATTCGAAAAGATCATCGCCTCGATTATGGAAAAACCTTTGTTTCATTCCAATTTATCTATGACGAGCTCTTTGACTCCCGTCGACATCAATGGGTTCAAAGAAAAATTTTCGACAATCTTGTTCCTTAAGTCTATTGATAATAACTTGCACAAGCATGATGAAATATTCTTAATTCCGGTTATAATCTTATTGTTTGCAGAACATTCTGTCAAAGAACAATATAGATTAATCGAACTTATGAATCACCAGATCTTCACCAAAGATTTGAGAATTGAAATTAATAAAAATCTCGAAACTTGGTCAACTAAGTTACCCAAGAAGGTCAATAGCTTTTTACTTAACTTCAATTTGGATGAGTTCTGTAATTTAAATTTGAACCAATTTTTTGAAATCATCCTCCAAATGAATGATAAGTTACCATTGAGTATATCAGCATCATTACCCTCCACCCCCATCTCGTCAACCTCGAGTTCATGTTTCCAATCGTGCTCGAAAGAGGTGGTCTTCAAATTTTTACAATTACTTGTTATCTATAATGTCAACTTCAAGACAAAATTGATTAACCACAACAAGATATTCCAAAGTTATTTGACTGTTATCATCAAATATTATCACATTAATTGGAACGATTTTAATGAACTTATCAAACAGAACAAATCAATCAAATTGAACTTCAACACCAATAATACCATCAATTTGAATAATTTTAATGACAAATGGAAAGCCGTTTTCAGGAATATATGAAACTGTCACTTTCGGTTTTATATTTTATAGAGTCTGTACATATGAATTACATATCAATTTCAATAGCGTCAGGATTCGTTGCCCAGCCCTTACTACCGGTAGTTGTCGACTTAACAAACCCATTTGGGTCATAATCATCATCGAATTGATTTTTAAACCGTAACATCTTCTTAAAAGTGGATTCGTCACCGTATTCCAATTCAAAATCCTCCCAATCTTTGAATGAATACTTTGCATTAGAATGTAAGTATTCGAAAAGATGCCTCACTCTCTGGTATTGTTTGTTTGATTTTTCAAACTCTATGAATTCATGCAATAACTTAATCAATGAATCTGTTGTGAGCTTCAAGGTAACCCATTTTTCAAACCATTGTCTTAAGTCAACATGGTCTTTAAACTTTTTAGACAACATAAGAATTAGATCAATAGGATCCAAACTTGTTGAATTAATGTAATCATTGAGGATGTTGAAAGATTTGATGATGAGCCCATTAGAAAACTCGAATTCTGAATATAAAATGATTATAGGCTTAACCAATTCTTCAGGGAGCTCGAGCAAGCATTTATCGAAAACATCTCTAATTATTTCATTTTCTTGCTTGTGCTTGATTAATTTAACCAAGTAGTTATTATAAATCTCAAATCTTATATTTTTATCCTTGAACTCTTTGAGCCCAACTTCGTAGACTTTGAGTGAATCTTCAATTTGCGCTTCGTCTTCAAGGAAATTAGCAAATTGGAAAAGAAACAATGGAGTAGCATATTTGAGCTCTATCATTTTATGGTAAGCATTCTTAATTCTTTCCATGTCGTCTAAATAAACTTCCATTATTTCAAAATAATACGACCACAAGGCATTGGACTTGGAGACATCTTTGGAGTCAAAAAGTATATCCTCCAAGACTTTCAATCCTTCCTCTATCTTTTCCTTGTCGACATAAGTTCTGGCCCAATTTATATATATATCTTCCAACTCAGCCAAAGATTTAAACTTTGAGGTTATTGATTTACTATAAATCAAGTTTGCAGTTTTTAAATCGCCTTTGTTGCTGTAAATCAGGGCATATTTGATCCATATATCACATAATTTATGCTTCTCATTAGAATAACACGTTAGTGGGTTAATGGAGGTAATAGCTTCAACAAAAGTCTTTAAGAGACTGTTTAAGTCGTTCTTGTCCTCGTAGATATCAAATCGCTTAAACCAGTTATCAAGGTTATTAACATCAGCTTTCAAGTAGATGTTGTTTATCATGATTTGTCGATTATTTATTAATTTTTCATACTGGTCAATATCGTAATCCAGTGCATCTTCTGTTAGAGTTATCTCCTCAAGGTATGTCATATATGACTCGTAAATTGTGGTAAAATCATACACTGAAGTACAGTTCTTCAAACCCTCTGTGAAGAAATGTACTTTCTTTTCATTATCATCTGTCGCTTCTGCTAATTTAACATAGCCAAAGCCATATTCCTCGGGGAATTTGGATATAAACCATTTGGTCAATTCCTCATCTTTAACAAACTCCAAAACAGACTTCCAGTCATCCAGCGTATAATGGTTTGTTCGAAGGATATGTTTTATCTGACTAATCCCATCTGCGGTGTTCCAGAGAGCCAATTTCACAAGATGGTTTACATCGTATGCTCCGTAACTCATAAACCGTAACATGATTTGTGTTGCCAAATGGCTGTCATATCTTCCAAGCACATCTGCAAACTGCAAAAACAACGGCCAGATAGATTGATGATGCTCAAACTCAACACTCCGGAAACAATTGATATATTCATCTAGAATGTATTTGACATTGGATTGTCTATTGATGAAAGCCAAGTACTTTCTCCATATTAGCACATCACCTGGAAAGTACTTCAAACATCGCCTGAATAGTCGATTCACATTATCACACTGCTTTCTGTTGTAGTAGTAATTCATATCGTTCGTTGCGGATAGAATGAGATGCAAGTAGTGATCCCATAATAATTTAGCCTCATCGTACTGATGAGATGATGCAAAAACACTTATAGCTCTTTCTAGTATCACAACCTGTAACTCAGGGGCAACCAGCTTAATGTATTCAAGCCATAGATACCCATTATGTGGATCCTTCAAAAGCTTGGTTTCATATTCAAAATCTCCTATGACTTGTTCCACGTTCATTACCGTGATGAACCTCAATCTTATCACAACCAATTTTCAGAGTCGCATTTCGCACAATCGTTTCGAGTTTTTTCATTCAACAAATCCCCTGAACCAGAAGTCAACTCTGACAAGGATTAAATTTAAAGGGCCAAAGATCAATATCAAGACAAGAGAATGAGTGGTGCTGGTAACAGGGAACAGGTTTTCCCTACTCGTATGACATTGGGAACGATGAAACTTAAATTGAAAGGGGCTCAACAAGGACATTCATTATTGAAAAGAAAATCCGAAGCTTTGACCAAAAGATTCAGAGAAATCACTCAAAGAATCGATGACTCCAAGAGAAAGATGGGAAGAGTGATGCAAACTGCAGCCTTTTCTTTGGCTGAAGTGCAATATGCCGTTGGAGGTAATGTTTCGTATCAAATTCAAGAAAGTGTCCAGAATGCCAGGTTCAAAATTAAGGCTAAACAAGAGAATGTTTCGGGTGTTTTCTTACCAACCTTCGACAGTGACATTGATGAGGATATTAATGATTTCAAATTGACTGGTTTGGGTAGAGGTGGACAACAAGTGCAAAAGGCTAAAATGGTCTACACCAGAGCCGTTGAGACCTTGGTCGAGCTTGCATCTTTGCAAACGGCTTTCATCATCTTAGATGAGGTTATTAAGGTGACCAACAGAAGAGTCAATGCCATTGAGCATGTCATTATACCAAGGACCGAAAACACCATCAGTTATATCAATTCGGAGTTAGACGAGTTGGACAGAGAAGAATTTTATAGATTGAAAAAAGTCCAAGAAAAGAAGCAAACCGTGGCCGAAGCAGAAGAGTTAGAACAACAGCAGAAAATTAACAAGCAAGCAGAGAGCCAATTGGACGAAGACACCATTGAAAAGGAAGTTGAGGAATTGGACATCAAGAGCGAGAAAACCGAAGAATTGAACGAAGAAGAATCTGACGACAAACCATCAAAGGCTGAGCCAGAAGATGAACCAAAGGATATTTTGGAAGAAAAGGAAGATGATGTTATTTTCTAGTAATCATCAAGCTGTCATCAGACAGACATCAAACTATGTAGAAACCAATTTCATTTCTAATTTATATCACAATTGCTTGAGCTTGTAGATTTCCTGAAATTCTCTCTCACAGCCTCAGTTAATCCAAATGAGTCCGTCAAATCAACAACTCTGCCATGCCATGTGGCTGTTTAAATGCGTAGTTACCAGTGAGTCAAGTGAGTCGAATTACCGAATTGTCATAATTCGCATCCATATAACCCCAATTATCTCAACAACCAGCGACAGTTTGACTTACCATGTCTAATAAAGTATTGTTACCAGGCTCCAAAGATCATGCTTATCGTACTATCGGAAAAACTGTCACCACTTTATGTAATTATGAACCGCTTGCCAATAGCCAAAGGCGATGTGCGTAAGCTTTTCTAAGACTATGCTGATGCATGCCTTGCTGCAGTATAAATGCTCCATGGAGTAACCCCGAAATACATTTAGAGAACCTTATGTTGGCGATCAAAACCAGGAATCTGCAAATGGGTTGTTTCTCAGCCAGAAACTTCAACACATTAGAGCTCCACTTAAGTATTGCAGCAGTGATACGAAGAAAAGAAAGAGTATAGGGAAGTGTACCCGATTGAGGCGGGTAAAGGTATTTTTTGGTTTAGAGTTTGGAGCGAGCTCCCTGCACGAGAAGATAGAATTTTGGCCCCCGGTTCCGGTGGAAAATCCCAAGTTTCGCAGGAGAAGCTGCGGTGGAAGCTTGCGGTGGAAATCTCCGTGGTAGAAAATTATAGGACCACCAATGGTGAGATGGAGGATTAGATAGTTAGAGGCTGGAGTTGATGGTTGGGCTTGGAAGTGTCCAATATAAGATTCCTGCTTCAAATGTAATTTTATCTTGGCAAAAGGTTATTGAATTGGGTGCAATAACATCTTCTTTTGGTTGAATTGGGACTTTTCACGTTCAACAAGTGATAAACTTGTGCATTTGGGTTCAGGGATACTGTGAAATTAGTGTTGTGACTGCAAGAACTATTTTGTGTTTACGTTTCTCCTATAGAGTCATCTGAGGTTTAACATTCCAGTAATGGTTGAATTCTTGATCTTTGGGAAACTGCAGGCTTTCATAGAGATTCGGTATGTAACCAGACTGTTTCTGTATGAATTACCGGAAGAGGAATGAACGTAGCATGTTATAGTGTGGATATTTAGCGAACGGATTTCTTTGGCAAGCTGAGTCCCAGCATTCCTCTGTGAATTCACCACTCCTCTGTGAATTCAAAGAAACTTGAAATTTGCTGCATAATTTCAGATTCTTCGCCAGGCAAGGTGCAATCAGAGAATCAAGGGAACCTATATCTTCAATCAGCCACTTGCGGTTTATAAACATGCTTATATTTTCCAGGAGCTTCATGTATTTCTGTTTTGCTTGAGCTTTTTTGCAACCACTTTTACGAGAAACGGACATCACATCCTGTCATCTCCCAAGAAACTAAGATAATTTGCTTCTACATAAATAGCCAGAAGTTGCATAAAATAGAGGATGGAAGAGATTGTCATGATATAGTTTTAATTCATTAGATATTGGTGATAATTTTAATAAGATGATTGGTTCACAAGAAGGGCGTGTGGTCTAGTGGTATGATTCTCGCTTTGGGTACCACGAACTCTTGTAGTTCGTGCCAGCGAGGCGGTAGAAAACTTCCGCCAAACGTACAAGCATGCGAGAGGCCCTGGGTTCAATTCCCAGCTCGCCCCTTTCTTTTTTTTTTTTTGGATTTTTCCAACGAAGCATAAGCGGTACAAGATTATCACCAATACAAAGGTTGTTCATATCTGGGTAGAAAATTGAATGAGAGAGATATTATGAAGTTTGACTCGACAATGTATTATTGTCCTTGTACGAAGTTGGTGAAACTCACCAACTTCATTTTACCGTTGCCCAACGCCAAATAATTGTTGCGCAACACTTGAGCAACGCTTGAGCAACGCAGAAAAATTGCGCGGCTGCCGCACCGCGACTTACCGCCGGCTTGCACCAATTGGCACTGATCTCTCGCAACGCAAATACTTATTACACAACACTCCCACAATGCTTGAAATAAATCCAGGACTCAAAGTATAAAAGTTGTTCAAATATATTCTGTGAATCAAATGAGATATATATTGTCATTTTTGGTTCCAAAAAGTACTATTGTCATCGGCATGTTGGTGAAACTTTCACCCAGTTCTTTTTCACTTTCCAACGTTGCGCAACACTTGAGCAACGCTACAAGTGTGAGCCGAAACCGCACCACACCGCCCGAGCATACCGCGGGTTCGCACCATTTTACAGCCATCCAAAACAGTCGTTGCGCAACCATTACACAACCCTCGAGCAACACCCTAGCCAGGCCCAGCTTTCCCAGCCAGGCCAATTGGCCAACCTGCAATGTTGGAAAATTTATCGGCCCAACCCCGCGGGGCAATTGACAGAAAACATCGATACGGATGTCTGCCACTCACAATAGATGACCACACCAAACAAGTGGGTGTGCGGGCCTTTACCAGGTGCCAGGGACAAGGACATGGCCAGGGACAGGGCCAGGTGCCGGCGTGGCCCCACCAATAGATGACGACGCCAAACCCCCAATAGATGACGTGGGCCAAAACGCGCAGGCAATGTTATCTGAACCCCCACCATTAATTACTCCATTGGGCCCCAGCGCATTGTTGGGGCAAACCTTAGCCTCTGCAATTATAAATTCTCGGACCAATTTGGTCGAATCAGCTCCAGCTCCACAAAACCCCAGAATCCCCAAACAACCAGGATTTTGGGCCTCCAACGTCGACACCACCAATCTCCCAAACCACCAACCCCCCAAACCACGTCGCCATCGACGCCTCTACGGGGACAAAAGCAACTATACGGCAGTTCAGGCTCCGACAAAAAACCCAAAACTATATGCCAGATCAATCGTCGACCAACGTCCACAAACACTTTTCTTTTTGCGATTTTCTTTTGCGCATCGGCTGCAAATATAAAAGCCAGAAACATTCCCAGATTATCAGAATCTTATCGCTTTAGCTAAATTATATTATGACCATCGATAGCACCGTCGACGCCACCCCCGTCCCCGAATCCCAAGCCCAATCCGTCATCAACACTGCTGTCGGCCCTGTGCCAGTCGCCTTCCCTACCATCGGTAACAACATCATCGACTTGTTCATGTTGACCGGTAAGGCTGCCATCGTCACCGGTGGTGCCAGGGGAATCGGATACGTCATTTCCGAGAGTTACTGCCAGGCCAACATCAGCAAATTGGCCATTGTTGACTACGCTGCCAACGACGAAAACCTCAACAAGTTGAAGAAGGCGTACCCTAACACCCAGGTGGAGTTCTACCAGTGCGACGTCAGAAAGCACGATAATGTCAAGGAAGTCATCACGCAAATCCACGAGTTATTTGGCGTGGTGGATATCTTCGTGGCCAACGCCGGAATCCCATGGACCTCAGGAGAGATTGTCGAGGCTGACAACGACGCCGAATGGCACAACGTCATGGACGTTGATTTGAACGGAGTGTATTACTGTGCGAAGAACATCGGGAAGATTTTCAAGCAGCAAGGAAAAGGCTCGTTAATTTTCACCGCGTCGATGTCGGGCCACATTGTCAACGTGCCAAACTACCAGGCTCCATATAATGCCGCCAAGGCTGCGGTGTTGCACTTGTCGAAGTCTCTTTCTGTTGAATGGATCGACTTTGCCCGGGTCAACACCGTTTCGCCGGGATACATGGCCACCGAGATTTCCGATTTCGTGCCAAAGGACATCAGAACCCACTGGTGCAAATTGATTCCTAAGGGAAGAGAGGGAGTTCCAAGAGAATTGGCAGGAGCCTACTTGTATTTGGCCAGTGATGCCGCCAGTTACACCACTGGAGCCGACATCCGTGTTGACGGAGGTTACACGGCTCCATAGATAGAGTATAGATAAATGTAATGGTAATTGAGTTTGGTAACTTGAGTCTACCCCAGATTCGCACCACGCCTACACACAGTGGAGGTCGGACCCCGAGTCGGTTTGGCCTGGCGTCAGTGCGGTGCCGCCAGGACCGCGACTTCGACCAATCAGAGACGCCGAATTTCTCATCAGTACCATTTCTCACACGGATTGTTTCAAAAAAAAACTTCTTTTCAACCTATTGATATATTCACCATTTCTTATTTTTTCTTGAAAACTTATCATGTTGAGTGTACGTACGGTGCTTAACAGACAGTCGACCAGACTTTTTTCTAGTACCCTGGTGTCTAGACAAACCATTGGTTCCAACATCAAGGGATCCGACTTCAACGCAGCCAAATACATGGGCCAAAAGTACCATGTTATAGATCACGAGTACGACTGTGTGGTTGTTGGAGCTGGAGGGGCTGGTTTGAGAGCTGCTTTTGGGTTGGCTGAGGCTGGTTACAAAACTGCTTGTATTTCCAAGTTGTTCCCAACCAGATCCCATACGGTTGCTGCTCAAGGTGGTATTAACGCTGCCTTGGGAAACATGCACAAGGATGACTGGCATTGGCATATGTATGATACTGTCAAGGGATCTGATTGGTTGGGAGACCAGGATGCTATTCATTACATGACCAAAGAAGCTCCAAAATCCATCTATGAGTTGGAAAACTATGGGGTTCCATTCTCCAGAAATGACGAGGGAAGAATCTACCAGAGAGCTTTTGGAGGTCAATCCAAGGAATACGGTAAGGGAGGTCAAGCTTACAGAACTTGTGCTGTTGCCGATAGAACTGGACATGCTTTGTTACATTCTTTGTATGGACAGAGTTTGAGACACGATACCCATTTTTTCATTGAATTCTTTGCCATGGATTTGTTGATGCAAGACGGTGAATGTGTGGGTGTTATGGCTTACAATCAAGAAGACGGTACTTTACACAGATTCAAATCTCACAAGACCGTTATTGCTACCGGAGGATACGGTAGAGCTTACTTTTCTTGTACTTCTGCCCACACCTGTACCGGTGATGGATATGCCATGGTTTCCAGAGCTGGATTACCATTGGAAGATTTGGAATTCGTGCAATTCCATCCATCTGGTATTTACGGATCTGGATGTTTGATTACTGAAGGTGCTAGAGGTGAAGGTGGATTCTTGGTTAACTCTGAAGGTGAAAGATTTATGGAACGTTATGCTCCATCTGCCAAAGATTTGGCTTCTAGAGATGTGGTTTCCAGAGCCATTACTATGGAGATCAATGAAGGAAGAGGTGTTGGTCCACATAAAGATCACATGTACTTGCAATTGAGTCACATTCCTGCTTCTGTTTTGAAGGAAAGATTACCAGGTATTTCTGAAACTGCTCACATTTTTGCTGGTGTTGATGTCACCAAAGAACCAATTCCAATTTTACCAACCGTCCATTACAATATGGGAGGTATTCCAACCAAGTGGACTGGTGAAGTGTTGAAAAAAAATGAAAAAGGTGAAGATGAAATTGTTCCTGGTTTGTTTGCCTGTGGTGAAGCCGCTTGTGCTTCTGTTCACGGTGCCAACAGATTGGGTGCTAACTCCTTGTTAGATTTGGTTGTCTTCGGTAGAGCTGTTGCCCACACCATCTCCGACCAATTGGCTCCAGGAACTCCATTGAAACCATCTCCAAAAGACATTGGTATGTTCTCTATTGAAAACTTGGATAAAATAAGAAACTCCAACGGTTCTAAGGCCACTGCTGATATCAGATTAGATATGCAAAAGACTATGCAAAAGGGTTGTGCTGTTTTCAGATTGCAAGACACCTTAGACACTTGTGTTGATGAAATCAAGAGAGTTGACAAGTCCTTCGCTGACGTCAAGACCACCGACAGATCGATGATCTGGAACTCTGATTTGGTTGAAACTTTGGAATTGCAAAACTTGTTGACTTGTGCCACTCAAACTGCCCACTCTGCTGCTGCCAGAACCGAATCAAGAGGTGCTCATGCCAGAGATGACTACCCAGACAGAGATGACGAAAACTGGAGAAAACACACTTTATCTTACCAAACCGGATTCGGAGACGAAGTCAAGTTGGACTACAGAGACGTCATCAGAACCACCTTGGATGAAAACGACTGTAAACCAGTTCCTCCAGCCAAGCGTGTCTACTAGTTTATAGTTTATGTTAACAATGCATATATTTATTCGACTATATGTGCCTCCCCCACACTAGGTGCCAAACCCATTGCACACATTCTCGACTGGTATAGGGGTGCGCCCCCACGACGAAAGACTCGCGGACCCCCACGCCCATTCGCTTCGCACCTGACAAAACACCCGCACACCAAGCACATCCATGCAAAACACCCGCACACCCAGCCAACCCCCGGCTGCCGTGCCCCACAACTCACCCCAAACCCACCACAATGCACACAAAACCCGCCAGATGCTCCTCCACGTTTCGCCTGGCCTCCCGCGTCATCCCCTGGTACCTATGCCCCCGAGCCCCCACCTTTCAACGGCCTTCATAGCCCCACAGTCCAATCTCCCATGTCTCATGTTTCCATCTGATTCTCCGAATCGCTCGCAACTCGGAATCTCGTTTTAGCAATCATACGAAAAAAAAACTATATAAAGGTGCGAATCGTCCCTCCGATTTGTCTCACATTTTGCAAATTAAAACCCAACATAAACCCAATTGAAACATGTCCTACGAAAGTATCATCAACCCTAACCTCGGCCCATTGCCAGTCAAAGGCCCAGAACCTAAAAGCAGCGTGATGGACCTTTTTTCTTTGAAGGGTAAGGTTGCTTCTGTCACCGGATCCAGTGGTGGTATCGGTTTGGCAGTGGCCGAAGCATATGCCCAGGCCGGTGCTGACGTGGCTATCTGGTATAACTCGAAGCCAGCTGACGATAAAGCTGAAAGAATCGCCAAGACCTACGGGGTGAAGTGTAAGGCTTACAAATGTAATGTGGGAGATTCTGAATCGGTTGAGACCACCATCGATAGCATTGTCAAGGATTTCGGTACCATTGATGTGTTTGTGGCCAACGCCGGGATCCCATGGACGGTGGGTGAAACCATTCACTCAGAAGGCCACGATGACTGGCATAAGGTGGCCGAGTTGAACTTCACCGGGGTATACTATTGCGCCAAGCACGTCGGTAAAGTGTTTGAGAAAAACGGCAAGGGCTCATTGATCATAACTGCCTCGATGTCGGGACACATTGTCAACTTCCCACAAAGACAAGCTCCATACAATGCATCCAAGGCGGCTGTCATCCACTTGGGTAAGTCATTGGCCGTGGAATGGTCTCATTTTGCTAGAGTTAACACCGTTTCCCCTGGTTATATCATGACCGAGATTGGTGAATTTGTAGATGCCAAGCAGAAGCAGATGTGGCACCAATTGACCCCAATGGGAAGAGAGGGAACCACCCAAGAATTGGTGGGTGCTTATTTGTATTTAGCCAGTGATGCCAGTACGTTCACTACCGGAACTGATATCATAGTGGACGGTGGATACTGTGCTCCATAGATGTTCAATAGACAAGCACACAGTGCACACGGATAGTTTGTTTGTGGCCGATCCCGTAGCTTCTTTGTGGCCGATCCCGTAGCTTCTTTGTGGCCCTCGAACTCATGATCTCTCTGTAATGGAACACATTTTCTCTGGTACTCATAATACATCGCCAAATTGCAGCAACTGCATGCTCGATTTTGCATCCGCAGCTTTCTATATTTCCAGTTTTCCTTCGCACTATCTTGTCGCACTTATCTCACAATTATTCAACACTTCGCCATGAACCACGATGACGATCTAACGGCTTCCCACTGGGACGACGTTCTATCTCCAAGCTCGCACCAGAACTACACACAGTCATCGTCGACTTATATGAATCCTGAGTTCAATGGGTTCCAGGACTTGTCTATTCACGACAAACAATCGGATGACGAGAAGGAAGACCTGCCTCAGGAGTCCGATTCAAATCCTTATGAGACCCTGGTTACAAACGATACATCGCACCCGTATGATGACGAGAACACATACGAAGCTCCTCATACGGGCTCGGCTTATGACACTGCTCGTTCGGAGCTCGAACAGATCCATGAACTAAGAAAAGAAGAACGGGCCAAACAAAACTCGAAGTTGATGAATGAATTGGCCGATACTGAGGCGTTTGACTCGAAGCTAGAGCAGTCAATGATGTCTCCTACCAAGGTGTCGGAGTCGGACGTGTTGTTTTCCCACTCGGTGGGAAGTCCTATAAAAATTGACTACTCTAATAATGTGGACCTGAGTAAACTGGCAAAGCCAAAATCCAAAGTGTTTAAACGGCCTAGAAAATTTGCACCTCAAAAGAATGCCAAGCATCTTAATTCGGTACAGGTACAAGAGCCTCCTAGTTTGGGGCCTTTGGGTGCAGATGTTAATAAATCCACGGACAATTTGTCGATCAAGTCGTCTACTGCGAAGGAGGAGTTGGTGAAAGAGTCAGAGGCTCCATTATATGATCTTGGCAAGTCTAAGGATCCAGAAGTTGCACCCACCCCATCGGCTGGTGCTAGACCGGCTCCTGGTTCTGATAGTGATAAGAATATATTGGAGATAACTGTCAGTGATCCAATGAAGGTTGGAGAACTTACCAATGCTCACATTGTTTACACCATAACCACCAAAAATAAGGGACCCGAATCACCTGCTTTCCCACAACTGGCTGAATTTCTGGTGACCAGGAGATACAGAGATTTCAGGTGGATATATCACCAACTTCAAAACAATCATCTCGGTAGGATAATTCCTCCTCCTCCTTCGAAACAAACTTATATTGGTCGGTTTAATGAGAGCTTTATTGAGAATCGTAGATTATCACTAGAGAAGATGCTTAATAAGATCAGTAATGTTGCAAGTTTATCAAAGGATCCTGATTTTGCTATGTTCTTGACAAGTGAGGATTTCATTAACGAATCAAGAGAGAGGGAAAGAATTAGTGGTTCTCAAGCTTCTACACAAAATAACAATGCACTTGACGACCCAGCTGATACGAGTTCAGCCAATAATGGATTTATGTCTTCGATATTTTCCATGTCAAATAAGCTTCCCGAACCTGATGAGTATTTCAATGCTAAAAAACATTATATTGACACATTGGAAGTCAATTTGAAAAGCTTTTATGGTGCTATTGAAGCCATTATTAATCAAAGAATTGATATTGTCAATATAATTGAGCAAATCACAGTGGCCATACAAGAGCTCACTGATTTAGAAATCTCCAGGAAAACCACGGACTTACTTGCAGCATTTAACGAGGTACAGACCAAGCTCAAGGACAATCTCGACAGAGTCAATCTTCAGGATCATTTGACTTTGGGTTTCACCATTGAAGAATATTTACGAATCATTGGATCCATCAAGTATGTGTTTGACCAAAGATTGAAAATTTACCAATCTTACCAGAATAACTTGAGTGATTTGAATAAGAAAAAAGCATCTCTTACGAAATACAAACTGAAAAATCAAGTGGAAAAGATAAACCAGCTTGAATTTGAAGTGGGTAAATTACAAACTAAGACTGATGCATTCGAAAAAAGATATACTACCATCAGCGAAACGATCAAGGTAGAATTAGAAAACTTTGAATTTGAAAAGATTGATGACTTTAGAAATAGCGTGGAGATCTTCATTGAAAGTTCAATAGAGTCACAAAAGGAGAGTATCGAACTATGGGAAACTTTCTACGAAAGACAAGGCTTATCTCAATATTAGTGTGTATTATTTTAAAGCAATTTAGTAAATAATATATATTACCACTTCAGG
This sequence comes from Yamadazyma vaughaniae, assembly GCA_030569695.1. Taxonomy (NCBI): domain Eukaryota; kingdom Fungi; phylum Ascomycota; class Pichiomycetes; order Serinales; family Debaryomycetaceae; genus Yamadazyma; species Yamadazyma vaughaniae. Next base: position 27,414 of record JAJMLO010000021.1, on the reverse strand, counting down.
CCCATTTACCAAGAACACTCATTAAGATGAATCCCAGAATTAAAGATATCATACTTAAGATTGTCTTCATTAATGGTGCTGTGGCTAAAGAACCCCAAATCCAGTCATGGGCCCACATTTCGATAATTCCAACCCAAAGTAATACTCCTGCTGATAACGAATCCAATGTTCCTAAAGCCACGATGGTTGAGGGATCATTACCATTGAACTTATCCAAGACTCCAGTTCCTATAGCCATACCAATTGGTGTAATGAAAGCAAAGATTGTAGCCATAAGGATCTTCATTGCTGTGGAAGTATTTGGAACTCCAGCAATACGAGATCCTAATGCAAGGCCCTCAAAGAATTGGTGGAATACAATGACAATGAACAATGTAATAAAATAGGAACCATCAGCAACCACCAAAGTTATACCAATCAAAATCGAATGGAATACAATACCGGCTTCCAACAAAACAACAGATAATTTGTCATTCACAGTAGTAGCCGAAACAACAGTAGAAATGGAACTAGTTTCATCCTTGATTGCAGTTTCTGAATCTTTGGTATGAGCTTGTTGCTCTGCAACAGCCAACAGGTTCTTTCTATGATTAATTAACCTCTTGCAAATATACTCGATCAAGAATGCAATGAATAAACCTGCCATCGCAATGGCAGCTGCAGTAGCTTCATATTCCATATTAGTCAAACAGGTATTAGTGAACATAAGCTGGGCATGTGTGAGCAAATGTACAAACACTGTTGAGATAATGACCCCAGTACCAAATTGTTTGACAATAACAATAATGGTTCCATCAGTCTTAAGATGTAAAACAGAACTAAGGAATAATGGTAAGAAGGCACCTGCTGCACTGGTAGCCAACATAGCAAAGATAAGACCGACTCTTAATGGAATATTATAGTCTCTATCGACACGTTCACAAGTTTCGGATTCTTTATTAGTAGAACTTCCATCCTTTGGAACACAATGTTCAACTCCAGCATGGAAATGACAGTCCATTTCCGCTTCATCGGTTGAAGTTGCTTGAGCTTCGACTTCGGCCATAAACTGGACCTCATCTGAACCATCCATACAGAATGTTTCACTTCCGTGTGCATGACAAGAAGTATAGCTCAGTGGGGCATCGTTTGAACTTGGAGCTGGTTCGATAGAACCTTCGTTTCCATGGGCATCAACACAGAAATATTCTGAGCCGTGGAAATGACACTCTTCTATAACAGAATGGTCGTGGTCAGAGCCAGTTTCATGACTATGTCCACTTGTTTCGGATCCATGATCATGATCATGGTCTTCAGACTCAGTTGTATGAGAGTGTTCAGATTCATGGGAGTGCTCAGATTCATGAACCTCTGAAGCACTTGCTTCCAACACAAATTGTACCTCGTCACTACCATCCATACACCAGGTTTCACTACCATGTGAATGACAAGAGGTGAAGCTCAGTGGAACATCACTACTCTTACTGGGTACTGGATCAATATAACCTTCGTCACCATTGTCATCAACACAGTAATAGTCTGGTCCATGAAAATGACAATCTTCTATCACTCCAGCAGCAGCTTCAGCGAAAGATACTTTACCAGCTAACAATACAGCTAAAATCACGAGCTTGTTCATTGTTTGTTGAAGAGTTTTTCATAGGCTGCAAAGTTGTATTTAACCAGTGCTCGATGGTGCCAAGATATTTTTGCATCCATTGAGACACCTTTCTAGTTATACTCCATTTACTAGACACGGCACTGAAGGTGTCAACTACCAATAATATCAATGTATTATTCACCATTCATAACTACTATTCATCACCAGGTGGAATGGTAGGTATTAGTATTCTTGGCTATACTACTTTGAAAACGGTTATTGCCCAATTTGTCAAAACTTTTTTGCGGCCAACTCGTAAATCGTTCCTACAAAGCCACCTTGTAGGTTAGGCGAATGGACGAACCACAATGGATCTTCAACTATAAAGACCCATTAAACTTCCTCTTAAGGTAACTATTTAGACTTCGATATAGAAAAAAAGAAGAATCTGGCGACAATGAGATTTTTCACCTTCACTTCCTTATTAAGCATTAGCGTTGCGGCCGTTTTGCCAACTCGCTCTGATTCTGAACAAGCCACTGTTACAAAGTACGTTGAAAGTAAGAGTACGGTTTACAAGTGGGATGCAGATTGGAACAAGGATTTTAGTATCCATGGTTCTTGTAACGATACCCAATATAACCAGATTTATGCTGGTTTACAAGAAGCTAAAATCTTAGCTCACCATGCTAAGTTGCACACTTTGAGACATGGACAAGACTCTGAAATTTTCCAAAAATGGTTTGGAAATGCTTCTACAGCAGAAGTTATTGGTTGGTTCGACCAGGTTGTCGATGGCCAAAAGGATGGTTTCCTCTTCCGTTGTGACGATCCGGATGGAAACTGTAAGCTTGATGGCTGGGCTGGTCATTGGAGAGGCGAAAATGGAACCAAAGAAAACGTCATTTGTGACTTATCTTACACTTCTAGATTATACTTAAGCCAAATGTGTTCCCAAGGCTATACTGTTGCTAGCCAAAAGACCACTGTTTATTGGGCCAGTGATTTGTTGCATAGAATCTGGCACACACCATTAGCAGAAGAAACCATCGACCATTTTGCTGATGGTTATGATGGATGTTTAGAATTGGCACAAACAAACCCAGAAGAAGCTGTTAGAAACTCAGAATCTTTAAGATATTTTGCATTAGACGCTTATGCATACGATGTTGCAGTTCCTGGAGTTGGCTGTCCTGGTGAAGAAGAAGAACACGATCACGACCATGCCCATGAATCTACAACTTCAACCAAAGAATCCTCAACCACAAAGAAAACCTCTTCAACCACAAAGGCTCCTGAGTCCACCAGGACAAAGGCCACCAAAACTGATGATGACAAAAAGACTGAAACCACTACTGGTGGGTCTGAATGTCACACCCATTCTAATGGAGACGTCCATTGCTCTTAATACCTGGGGCACAGCATCAGTTGAATGATGCATTCAAAGCTCGTTGTTTCGTTAAAAAGTATATCATTTGGAAGTTTGAAATATTTCTAGAATATATGTTATTTACTAATAGTTCTCTCTACGACAGTGCAAATGTTCTCAAACAGGAATTTTTTTTGCAACCTTGCAACACTTGATAAGCTCAAGACGAAATCTTTAGTGTTCCTTTGTTTTCTAATTGTTCAAATAGTTCCCATATATTGGGAAAAAGTGTCTATTCAGGAGTATGTGCAACTGCGGCACACATTCTCAGCTACAAAAGAATTGCATCAAATTAACAATACTATTAATGCAAAATTAAAGGTGAGATATTTCTCGTTGCTGAAGTAAACCGATTGGAATGTTTAGAGGCCGTTTCAGCACACATTGCTGAAACACATATTAGTCTACACGACGCTCCTAAGAAAGATAACAAACCTTTCACGGTAAATTTCCTTGAATTTGGGTGGTTTACAGAAACTCTAAGCGGACGAGGCAAATTTGTGGTATTGCTTCCTCATGGATATGAAAACAATCTTGCTCACCAATAAGGCAATTCACTTAACTTTCTGGGCCAGGTTCAATTTCGAGGGCTTGAATTACTAATACGGAATTGACATCAGGAAGACGATTAGTAAACATTCAGTATTACCATCACAACGGTTAAATTACGCACAGGTTTCACAGGTAAGGCTTAGAATCTTTTCAATTGTAATTGGCCAATTGTTTGCCTCTGAGCAGTGAACTTAGAGTTTCATATAAATTAGGTTGTCTGAACCAACTGAAAAAATATTTTCCAGGATTTTCAACTGCAAAATTATATTGCCGATATCCATGTCAACGGTTCTCTAAAAGTTGCGAGTCGAATAACCTAACAAGAAAAAAATTAACTCAACGATTATGTTTAAATATTCAATTCCTAGGTGAAACCTTTCTTACTTTTCATTCTGGGCGACTATTCATCCCAGAGGGGAAAGGAACGGATGGCTCCGATGCAACAATAACTACTCCTCCTATTGTCATTGGATGCATTCTCGTGGTTTCGATTAAATGTCGTGCATAAGTCTATAGAGATCTTGTTGTATTCACTGACTATTTGGATGTATCTATTGCTATCTAAGTTGAGTAGACTCCAAGTTCCGGTGAATAGAGGAAATGCGGACCTTAATTGTCGGTCTTAAAATTTGAGCTTTGTACATCAACTCCAGTGTTTAAATGGTTGTATGCAGCTCTAATTGTTCTAAATACTAAAATCAATTGGGTTATAGAGGCATAAGGTTCCCTTCACAATCAGGATGTCGCAGATCTTGTTTGAAGAGTCTCTACAGTAAAATAAATCTGGTGAAAGGAAAGACTCATTGAGTTGATGGACGGTGATCGATTGGCGTATTCTTCCTAAACCATGGCATTCTTCCGTACAAACAATTAATTGAATAAGATCCATTTATTTTATATCGTTATTCATAGTCTATGTGTAACCTATTCTATATTTAATGTGAGTGGATAATCTCCAACCGGATGGTGCTGGTATCTTCTATAATTTTCTTCGATCAATATCCTTTTGAACCTAAGATCTTCAAAAGTGAACAAAACTTTGGCGTACCTAAACAAAAGTCAACCTCAGCATCTTCGAAGGACTCTTTCAAGATATGGAGAATCGTATCTTTGTGTTTTATTTCGTCACATCCCACTCTGATATAATCAACCTTTTGCACAGTTTGAGTCAATGCTTGTTTTAATGTAACTTCAAGGGCCAGGAAATGTTGTTCTTGAAATTGACCATTGGTAGTCCCTATTTGTAAAGAGTCCTCTATGATATCAATACACAAAACAGTCGAGCTGACCGAGTCAGTAGACAGAATAGTAGTTTCGAGGGTGGAAGTCGAGGAAATGTCAGTTGGAGTGAGTTCTTCTGAGCTTGGCTCATTAATGGATTGAAGAACTGCATCTAAAACTAAGGCAAGTGACTCTTTGTGGAGTTTCAATAAATCTTTAGCTTCTTTGATTGAAATACCAGTCTTTCCTACCAAAATTGTCACTTTCAAATTATTTTCACACATCTTTAAAAGTCCACTGAATAACTCAGCACCAATATACTTCTCGTGGTACACCAACAGATTCACAATCTCACCGGTCTCCAGAATGAAGATGTTCTTACCACATATGGAGTTGAAAATTCTACGGGCTCGATCGATCAATTTCAAATTTGTTGGCATTAAATCAACCATCAAGTTACCATAAGTCTTTCCGATTCTTATCATGGTGATTGTACTTATCATGTTCAAGATAAGCTTTGTAGCAGTACCTGCTTTCATTCTAGTGCTGCCAGTGACAACTTCTGGACCGGTAGCACAAGAAATCATTATATCTGCATACGGTTCCATGGCAGAATTGTTGACACAAGCAAGACCAAATGTAGTACATCCCAACTCTCTACCATATTTCATGGCACCAATAACATATGGGGTTCTCCCCGAGGAAGCAATTCCTATTATACAATCCAAATCTGGGTTTAATGAAAATGGCTGCAAATCTTTTTTGGCTTGTTCCTCATTGTCTTCTGTGAATTCCTGAGCCTTCCGAAGCGCAACATCTCCTCCTGCTATCAATCCCACAAATCTTCCGTCTGGCATAGAATAAGTTGGAGGGATCTCGGAGGCATCCAATACACCCAATCTTCCACTTGTACCAGCTCCCAAGTAAAACAAACGACCACCTTTTTCGATTTTTGGCACAAGATGTTCAATAACCTGTTCCACACTGTCGGAGGCCAATGCCACAGAATTAACTACCGACAAGTCCTCATCGTTTATAAGTTGAATCAATTCCAGCACCAGAAGTCTATCGATTCCCACAGTTTTGGGATTGGACATTTCTGTCCCCAAATCAGTCAAATCCATTTGATATGTGGTATTGAAGGGTTGAAACAGTATTTAAATGGTTATTCAATTTCAACACTAATATACCACAGGTTATGAACGAGACAGTAGCATGTCGGTGATTTCGGCGCACTAGAGGTTTTTTCACTGAACAATCAAGCAGGTTGCAGGTGACATTTTATCGCAAATCTGGACGGGGATTATCGGCGACCGCGCGCCTTACGATGACACCTCTAAATGTTGAAAATGCGAGCGATCTTGAACTCAGATCTCGAACCTTAGATCTGAACCCAAATTTGCATTTCACAAACGTCAGATATACTTGAGTGATTGACTATGTATCAGTTGACAGTGGATGGAGGAGGAACAAAGACAACTGCTGTTTTGGCAGAGCTGAAATCTTCAGGAGATTCTCTGGCTCACGAGGTAGCTTATATTGGTAAATCGGGCCCATCGAACGTCTTCACATTATCTACAAGTGCAGTTTGTGATTCTGTATTGGCAGCAGTTGAAGAAGCCTCAAAACAACTGGAAAACAACAACTATGCATTTAAGGTAGCCACGAAAAGAGCAATCATTGGGTTGGCAGGATGGCTAAGTATAGATGAGAATAGAAAGCAAGAAGTTAGAGACGCATTAGCCAAATTAATTCCTCAAATGCCAGAGCTATACGTGGTAAGCGACTTGTATTTGTTACCATTGGCTTTAAATAAGCCTTGGTCCCATTGTATCTGTTTGATAGCAGGGACTGGGTCTTCTTCGCTGTTGTTCAAGTGCAACAGTAGCCCAGGAGAGGTACCTTCCACTCCCAACTCCTTCGAGCTCCTTGGAAGATTGGGAGGGCATGGTCCACAATTTGGGGACGTAGGAGGAGGATACTCGATCGGTAAGAGGCTTCTTTGTCAAACTTTAGAGCATGTGGAGGTGTCTCGACTTCTAAACACAGAGCTCGCACACATTTACAGCCAGGTAGTAAAGATCTTGACCGGCAAAAGCTCGGCGACCTGCTCAGATATCCTCAACAGTCTCAATAGTGACCAGAAACTGAAGGTCTCGTCCTTGTGTAAGATTGTGTTCGATAATCTCGACCCAGACGGACCATCTCATGTGGTTGCAAAAAAAATCTTAACCGAGGAGTGTGCCGCACTCGTAAAGCTTATCAAGCCATTCACCCAATTGGTGGATCCCAGAAACACGGAATTGGTGTTATCTGGAACTTTACTATGTCTTGACGAATATTTTTTAATGTTTAACCAGGCCATACCTTACAGCTTTGGTAGTATCACCAGAGTTCAGGCCCCCGCGCTTCGGAAATAGGCCGATAGATAAGGCCTCTCTTAAATGGAGATGCCCAGCGATAGGCGAAAAATCCCGAGCCCAGATAAGAACAGAAATATATATCCATATAATAAGCCATACATGACTTGAATTCTAACAGTACAATTGAAATGGAGTTGGACATGGAGAAGAACGAGCCTAAGGTTACAGAGCAAACTACTAACTCTCTGAACCCTACCGAAGAACTCGCTGAGTATACTCCGACTAACAATAAATTTCTCTCTCAAATTAGAAGTCCATGGGCACAAGTGTTGATTATCTCATTTGTGGCATTTTGTTGTCCTGGTATGTATAATGCCCTTGGAGGTATGGGAGGTTCGGGACAAGTTGATCCTACGGTTGCTGCTAACGCTACGGTTGCTTTGTTATCAGTTGGAGCTGCTACTGGAGTGTTCTTGGTGGCTCCACTTATTAGTTGGATTGGACCCCAGATCAGTTTGATTCTTGGAGGTTGGACTTATGCTTTATACAGTGGATCATTACTTAACTTCAACCACAAACAAAATGCTGCGTTTGTTATTGCTTCTGGTGCCATTCTTGGTATGGGAGCCAATTTTCTTTGGATTCCTCAAGGTATAATCATGACATCTTACGTTTCTGAAGAAACCAGAGGCCGTGCCATTTCTGTATTCTGGGTTATTTTCAATCTTGGAGGAGGTATTGGTTCTTTGGCCAGTCTTGGTATCAACTATAATACCGTTGGGGCTACTGTCACCGATTCTACCTATGTGGCTTATATGGTGATTATGTTATTCGGATGGGTCCTTGGGGCCTTGTTAATCTGTAACCCTGAAAAATTAAACGGGAAATACTTTGGTGAAAGAGTTAGTAAAATCAACAAGACCCACAGAGAGAAGTTTTCATTTTCTAAAGTAAAGGATACCATAGCATTTACTTTTAAAGTTTTGAACAATTGGCAATTTCTTTGTTTTGTACCAATGTTCTTTTATGCCAACGTGTTTTATTCTTATCAACAGAATTCAGTTAATGGATTGACCTTTAACGTTCGTACCAGATCATTGAATTCGGCTCTTTACTGGATCAGTCAAATGATTGGAGGTTTCCTCATTGGTACTGTTCTTGACATCAAGCAATTAAATAGAGGAAAGAAGGTGTTACTCGGTTGGATCATATTGTTTATCACTGGTATGGTTATCTGGGGAGGAGGCTACAAGTTCCAAACTTGGAATAATATCAGAATGGCTGAAGGTCATCTTCAAGATATTGACTTTAAAGATAGCAACTTTATTGGACCAATGTTCTTGTATATGTTCTACGGTTTGTACGATGCTCTCTGGCAGGGTTATTGTTACTGGGTGATTGGAACTATTTCTAACACTCCAAGTGAAAGTGGTATTCTTGTTGGTACTTATAAAACCATGCAATGTGTTGGAGGTGCCATGGCTTGGAGAGTTAATGCCATCAAGGTTCCAGCTATGACTCAACTTGCAATGAATTGGGGTTTAACTGGAGGAACCTTATTGGTGGCTTTACCTTCTGTTTTGAGATTCTTTAAGAAGGGAAGCGATTAGAAATAACTTATATAGGTGTGATAATTTGTATTTATGGTATTTTTAGTTTATATATCAACCGTGAAAATGTTTTCTGATTCGAAAGCTAAATCATCCCATAATGCAGCATAATCTGAAATCGATTCGAATTCAGGCATCTTATCTTGTCTTGCATCGGTATTCCAGGTTTCATTGAATATATTAAGAAAGTTATCCACAGACTTCTCAGTTCTATCGGGTAACTGTGGTTTTCCTTCAGTCAACTTCCTTCTCACACTTTCAAGGTTTGATGATAATACCGACACAGACACTTTGCTTGAATTGGGAGTTGCTATCTTCAAAACGTCTCTTGCTTGTTCGATTGAAGCTATAAGATGCTCCTCGTTCATGGAATATTTGAACTGGTGACTCACTCTCACCACTTTAAGTAACAAGCCGGCAGCTACAAAAAATATTGTCTGGTAAAACACCGGCCCGTATTTGACCAACCGTCTTACGTCATTATCGAGTAATAACATCTCAAAAATATCAACAGCAGAAGTTTCAGCCCGATGTAAAATTTCTAGTAAGTCCTTTTCACCAAAGCCGTCAATGGCCCGACTATAAAGAAAGATTTTGGAGAAGTTGAACATGAGAATCAAAGGTTTGGTCGAAGACAGTCCCAAATGAGTCGAAAGCCTACTAATCCAGTCAGCCAACCACTGATTTAATTTAGCAGTGTATATCGTTACCGTGTCCAAATTCAACTCTGATGCCGGGAGATCCTGCAACAACATGGTTATAGCACAAAGCTCGGTATTTGCATGGACCTTGTATTCAGTCGACGCAACCTTATCATCGACATGTGGAAATATTTCAGTCAAATAATGAGGAAGGTAGTAATCTCGTTGTCTTGTAATGTCATTACTCAAGCTCTTAACCTGTTCGTTTTCACTATAAGACATCTGTAGTCTCCTTTCAATAATATACGTCGTGAGACTGAATGCGTACGCTACTCTTCTCTGACTAAGAGCAATCTCACATCTCTCGAGCATTGGGGGATTCAACCTTCCTGCTAGATCACTAGCAATCAAGGCACACCGAATTCCCGTACTATTGCCAAGCCAAGCTGCTGCTATTATAAGCCCCAAAGTATCGTATAGAGTCTTGGTGAAGTCGACCGGCGACCCGTCTGGTCTAAACATCTCAGTGGGCGACAACTGGCTCACTTCAGTCAGCAACTTCGTCAACTGGGCCTCGTAGTCAAACTCTTCCAAGAATATCGAACAAACTGTTTGAATGGAAACATTCAACATTCGGTAAGTTTGGAGCATGCTTGAATTTAAAGGAGGAATGTAATCAAATATAAATATTGGAAGATATTTCGAGAGGTTCTTGGTGAAGTAGTCAATGGCCAAATCAGCATCTGTGTTGTGAGATTGATCCACAACCAAAGATTCAGGTATTGAAGGTATATCTCGAGAAATTAAGGGACTTTCTTGTAATTCCAGGGTGCTTTGAATGGATTTGGGATCATTAACAGAACGACTAAGTGCTTCTACAGTTTGCATCAAATTGGACAACGTAACTTCAATTCCATCTAGCCTGGAGTCGGTGGTTGTTCTCCAGTGAACTTCGTCTAGTTTGCTTTCAAACAGACACGTTGTTGAGGAATTTATACATCTATCACAAGCGTTCAGGTTTGGAGAAGTAAATGTACATTTCTGCTTCTGGGCACGGCATCGTACGCAAGCTCTTCTTTTATGATTGGACATGTTGCAAGAAGATCGTCAAGGGATGATTAATAGGTATGGAGGATATGAACCTGACTTCTATGTATACATGTATGTCTTGTGTTATATGTTCAGTTTTAATATTTTTTATTGGCAGATAATCACCATTATTTTTACTATTGAAATTTAACACACAGTTTATCTCAGCTGCTCACCTGGTGTCACCTCTGTAAATGGGATGTCGCGAGCTTTATCGGTGGGCACTTCTCGTGGCGACATTATCGTATTTCCGCTCTTCTTCTGGTAAATTTTAACTCTACACGATATGGGTTTTCTCGTACGAAATCCCGCGTTCTGCCCGGATTGTTCTGCCCGGATATACGGGGGTAATACCGGCCGGTACGCTGTTGACTCAATTTTTGACTACTTGATCTTTTGATCCAACTCCCTGGAGACATTACAACCGAAACCTTGAGCTTTTTTTTTTAAAAAAAAATCAATTGATTTTTATTGCTTTTGAGTATAAAACCGGTGGACTTTTACTGTGAATTTTTTCTACTGCTTTTTTGTAATTTTTGTTTGCAGTTATTTGTATGGTGGAGTTTTAAATGAATCAAGTTCAGATCAACCCAACCAAGCTTTCGATCTTGTCAATAAACAGGAGCAAGTACTGGCTTTTTAAAAGTGCCATATTGAAATTTCTCCATTCAGAATGTTCCAAGTCACTGGAAGAAGAGTTGGAATACTCCGAAAGCGAAAGTGAAGAAGAACTTGAACATCAGCTCAGCTTTCTTAACTTGGCCTCAAAAAATGGAAATTCAGTCACCCCCACAACTGCCAAAAGAAACAGCATCAACGACCTGTCTTCTTCCTCAATTTCGTTCACAAAGGGTAAAAAACACGGTTCTGTTTCTTCAACTCTGAGTTTCAATTTTGAATCTAAAGAAATTGATAATTCGAGTAAACGTTTGTCAATCACTAACACTTCAGTCATGAGTTCGAATTTTTTGTCCCATAACATTTCTGAGTCGAATAGCTTGGAAAATGATGAAAAGGAAGAAACCAATTATTTTTTTCACATTGCATTTACCCCGATAGAATGCACTATTATTTGTGCTACTACAATCATGGCCAAACTCTTTAAGGAACCGTTAAGGATATGTCTGCAGTTACAGTGCAACGACGTTACTTTGGTGGACCAATACTTTGTGACATTACAGGTAGACAGTGGAGGAGGGACAGATAACAATTTCCGAATTTTGCAGCTAACCACTCCGTTGTCAGAGAACAATATTTCTTTATTTTTTCTTTCCAGTCATTTTAGTGACATTGTAATGATTCCTTATCATTTGGAAGATAAGGTGGTTAGCATATTGACTCAAAATAATTTTGAGTTTAATGATTTGAGTGGTAGCTATATCATTAACAGCAAGTTTAATCCTATTACTACGAGTGGTAGTGGTTCTGGTTCGACGATTTTGGAAGATAAGATTTTCAAGTTGTTTAAAGATTCAAACATCAAACCTTGCATTGACAAAAATGTTTCTTTGTTACTTACAGGTTCCAGATCAAGTAATGTGGTTGAAACTATCAAGAAAACGGCTGAAATCATAGCAGCTGATAAGATTCCTGATTACTTCACTATTACAAGAACATCTGAAAACGAAGTGTCTTTGATATTGCCCAAATCTTCCAAACGAAGAGCTGAATTGGGATTCCAATCTAAACATTTAATTGGGTCGACCCAAGACGTTCTCAATCCAGTTACGATTGACTTACAGAAACTTCCATTGGACTCAACTGGTATTGTGGCAGGAGTTGCTAGTAAGATTATTAATGGGGTGAATGCATTTCCAGGTAACAGTTTCCCCTTTGAATTGAACTATTTATCAATGGCTAGGTCGGCAATCTTGATGATTCCAAAGGAAAACGTTGAGCTCGTCAACGAGATTTTGAGCCACATCGACTACGATAATTTATGAATGAATATAAAAAGGTACGGTCTCTAAAGGGATATAAATAGGGTTTATAGAATATATAATGGTGGGTTTATTTGATGCTATAGGTTTAAAGTATAAATATGCTATTGAGTTTAGTTTCTTCTACCCTTCTTTTTCTTAGTGGTGGACCATCCTTCTTCGTCAACTGAAGGGGTCTTTCCAGCACTCAGAACAATTGCTTGAGACCATAAAGACAAGTCCCCAGAATTAGAGATTTGTCTTTCAGTTTGCTGTCTCTTTTTCAAGAAATCCTGAGCGAAAACTCTACCATTCATGGTGGTTGAAGAACTGTAGACAGTTTCAGCAATCAATTGAGAAGAGTCTTGATTATTTGGTAACGAAATGAACATTTCCAACAAGTCATTTTGCGATACGCTAGGGTACAAATTAGTCATTTGAGATCTAGCCCAAATGACGAACTCTTCTCTCAAGGCACTGGAATTGTCGAGTTTAACTGGTGTAATGGTACTTGATACACTTCTTAAGACCTGAGGGTTGGTCTTAGAAGAGGTGGTTGATCTGTTGATCACTCCAACAGAAGGCTTCTTGACAATTTTCTTGGCTGTATTCACGGTTGACCAACCAGAAGCTTCTTCTTGTTTTGGAGCAGAAGAGAGAGTAGAAGCCATTGAGTTGATTGAGTTTAATTGCTTCGTCTTGGCTGTTTCAGCAGCTTTGAGTTCTTCTTCTCTTTGAATCTCAGCCAAGGTCTTGGTAACTGGCACACTAGAAGCACTCTTAACCCAACTTGAAGTAACAGGTAAGCTGGGTCTTGCTTGCTTTTCCCTTTCTTCTTTGATCTTTTCCTCTCTCAAGAGTTTGGCTTGATTTTCAAGTTTGATTTCCATTTCTAACTTTTTCTGTTGTTCAAGCTTTTCACTTTCTAATTTTTGGATTTCTTTCAAACTCATCTTTGGTGTGGTTTTAGCAGCAGCCCAAGGCGCCTTGACTGGTTCGCTTTTAGCTGCTGGAGATTTGGAAACTTCTTTGGCCCTTTCCTGAACAACAGGTTTGGAGGTTTCTGGTTTCACGTCAACTGCAGCTGTCTCCACAGATTGTGGTGCTTGTTCAACCACTGGGGATTCCTCCTCTGGGGTGATCACCTTAGGCTGAACAATTTCGTCAAAAGCTTCTTCGGGGACAACAACATTTGGCTGGACGATTTGTTCAGGTTCAGCCAATGGCTCGGATGACTGAGCAATGGATTGGCTACCACTGTTGAAGTCATCTAACACTCCAGTAACTACCGAAGAATGAATGTTGTTCAACACTGGGTCACTGACTTCACCAGCAGTGACAAATGGAGAACTAACACGGGACAGTGAATGAACAGCAGCACTTGTCCATGGAGAAATAGGAGTCGGGACTTGAACTGGAACACCTGAGCCAGTGTTATGTCCGGCACCCACAGCTGTGGAGCTTCCAACCGATGGAATCAGGCCAATTCCCGAATTGACAGCAATAGGCGTAGATGGAGAAGAATAATCGTTTATTCCCCAGTTGGAATTGGTTCTTGACAACACTGGGTTGGCAGTATTGATTTGTTGTTGCAAAAGCGTTGGCATGCTGTTTTGCATGGGGTTAACCTGGAATGGTTGATACATGTTTTGGGGTTGTCCAAACGGCTGAGTCAACTGATTGAGAAGTGAACCATTCAAAAGAGAACCCGAATTGGATGTCGAATTCGAAGCCGATGCCTGCGACTGAGACAATCCAGGAGGAACAGGTTGATGCTGCGATAATACGGGCAAGGGAACTTTGAAAGGAGTCACATAGTTTTGCACCGATTCACAGAATGACTGCAAGCTCTGATATTCACCATTTTGCCTTTTGATCTGTAAATCTAAATTAAGATATCCGTCCTTGAACCAGCCTTGCATCAAGTCTCCATTGAAAGGACCTTGCTCATTACCAGACGAATCCAAGTAACACCAATTGATCTGATCAGATTGCAACATGATATTTTCAGAACTAGGTGGAATAGGAACTGACTGTGAAACCCCAAGGTCAAACGGTGCCGAAGATGGTGCCAGATTTGAATTGGAAAAGTCAGCCATCTGGGAATTCGGGCTTTCAGTTGACTTGCCAGTGGGCTGAGATTGACTGGAAATACTCAAATTGTTCATGGATGAAGGTAAATCAGAATTGACTGCTAAATGATAAATTGGTTGAGGGTTGGATAATTTAAACGACTCTGATTCGTCGAGGGTCTGGGAAGGTTTGTCCAAAACCTGGGATTCCACCTTTTGCCATACGGCAAATGCTTCGGGTAAACTGTAAACTTGTCCACCTTTGTTCATTGGAATTGTTGAAGAAAATGCGCTATGATTTCCATTGGAAGAATGAGCAGCAGATTGGGAATGAATCTGGGGTTGGGGTTGATTTGCATCAATGCTATAGAGTCAGACGTTAGTACATTGGTGGTTGAATATTAGGGATAAATCCCAACTAACCAAATCACATACCTGATAGACTGGGACATGATATATAAATAATTTACTTAAAAACTTGCTTGTAAGTCTTCACTGAAAATTTTTACTGCTCGAGTAACGCGCAGGGAATCGATCTATCAGTTATCTACGGCGGTCGATGGTATTGAGCGCGGTGGGTCATGGCGGTGGAGCCATGGCGATCGTGCAAGACATTTGATTGCGAACATTAGCATTGCATCAACATTCATACTACATTTAAACAGATTCAAACTTAATGTTATATTCTACTAATAAACTTTTTCATAGATAAATATGTGGTCCCCCTTTTGAAAATCAAGCAGTCTTTTGTTTTTTAGAATCAGGTTGTTCTTCCCTGTCAATGGCAGAATGGAAGTCTCTAATTATAGAGTCGACATCATCGATACTCAATTGTCTTACATCACCCAATTGTTTAATTTTAGCAGTAACTTCTTTACATTCTTCATCAGTCAAGTCCAATTTCAATTGGTCAACTCTTGATTTGATGGCATTCCATCCGGTCAATCTGTTGGCAAAGTGAATATATCTAGACAATCCGAAATCAGAAGGATTTAAAATTTCGTAAGTGGATGGGTTGGCCAAGATGGCTTTAGCGTGAATACCGGCTTTGTGGGTGAAAGCACAGAATCCAGTAATTGGGTTGTTGAAAGGAATGTTAACTTGAACGGCTTCAGCCACCAAGTTTTCTAAATCTCTCAATTTGTGCAATTTATATTTGGATAAGACGTAGTCTCTGTCAGCAGTGATCATTCTTGCCATTAAACCTCCCAATGGGGTGATACCATTTCTTTCACCAATTCCCAAAACAGAAACGTCGATAAGTTTGGCACCTCCTTCTAAGGCAGTGTAAGCATTGGCAATGGCACATCCGGTATCATTGTGGAAATGACATTCAATGTCACAACTAACAACCGATTTCAAAGTCTTAACCAATTCATAAACTTGTCTTGGATTAGCACATCCAACAGTGTCAGCAATACCGACTCTATTCACTCCGATTTTATCGACAGTCTTGTAAATGTTCAACAAATCAACCAAATCGGATCTGAAGGAATCTTCAGAACTGAATCTAATTTCAATTCCTTTAGATTTGACAAACTCAATGACTTCAATAGCACTTTGAGCAATGTAGTTCATGTCTTTACCGTGAGAGTATTGTCTCAAAAATTGAGAGGTACCAATGACAACATCAACACCATCAACACCGGTTTCAACAGCAACTCTGGCATCATCCATATGACATCTAATGTGAGTTAAGATCTTGGCTTTCAAACCTAATTTACAGATGGCTTCACAGTCTCTTCTACTTTGTTCAGAAGCAACAGGAGAAGTTAATTCGATGTAATCAACACCGAAATCATCCAAAGCTTTGGCGATTTCGATTTTCTTTTCGGTTGTGAAAAATGCATTGGCAAATTGTTCACCTTCTCTTAAAGTTGATTCAATCAACTCGAATTTGGTGACATTGGATAAATAATCAGATGGGTTTGGCCCGTATGGATTCGTAGACATTTTAATATTTTTAAGCAATTTCTAAAGTCAAGATCAACTTAATTTATACCAGATTTAACCGTTGACTAATAAAAAAAATTTTCTCTTTGTTATAGTAAATTTTCACTTCTCTTCTCCAGAAATGAAAAATTACTTTTTAATTCCTGCATCCAACCCCGTTTGTCAGTGATAATGAGTCAGAGATAAAGATGATATTTTGCTGTAAGCGGAATCGGTGCGATGGGCTGGAATTTAAACCGATTAATAATTTGCTCAATTTTGCGGTTTTCGACCTGGGTTAACCGGGAAACTCTTCAGAAGCTGCCGATTGTTATGATGAATAACATAGTTGCATAACGATAGCATATTTGGTAGGCTTCACAGGGATATTGCAGCTGGTATGACTCATTGAGCAAGCGATAATTGGCGGCCACACACGACCACCATGCACAAGTCCGAGATATGGAATTCAGGGTGAGGTACAACTTGCCGCGGTACCAGCTCGCGGCCGGCCGACTGGGGTTGCAACCAATTACCGCCAGTGCAAACAATTGTACAAACAATTATGCAAACAATTATGCAAACGATAATGCAAACGATAATGCAACCCATATTTACAAATTACTATGGTTTCTGGGGCAGAAACCCGACGCAGATTCACGGTCCCACACGGGATTACATCTATAATATACACTATTACATAAGATCATCAAACCTCTTTAGATACAACTTTGACGTATCTAAAGACTTCCAGTTTTAATTTCCCAATTTCTCCTGGTTTAATAACTACCTTGTTATTCAATCTTTTCAAGATCGATTGAATGACAATGTTGATTTCGTTATCATTTAAGCCGGTCAACTTATACCAATTTTTGTGGATACGTTCTCTTAACATGGTAAGTTTAAAGCATCCAACAATCAACTTCTTTAACGGAAAGTCCATTTCGTTGAAATTGGCAAAATTGTTAGACTGATTCAAGTATCTCAAAAGATAGATAATGTCCATGTATCTGAACAAGTAGACTATACTTTTCAAGAAATTCGTTAAGGATAACTTGAGTCTATTAATCATAATGATTAAGAATTTTTCCAAAGAGATTTTGGTCTCCGAGGAAGAAGGAGGGAATAAATTAGTGATTTTGATCGAGACGTACTTGACAATCACCATCATTAATTGGTTTCTTTCTTTTTTGAACTCGGCCGGAGCGAGTGTGACTGATGCCTTAGTTTTGGACTTCTTTGGTCTGATACGACGATTGGCCATTCCAGTGGCGCCATGAACAGGTGGAGTTGAAGCGCCTGTCATGTTGGGAGGAGCAGCAAGACCATTTTCAGAGTCATTGCCGGATCCTTCCAATATCAGATTGCCATTGAATCGTTTGATATCAAGACTTACCGAGTCCATTGTAGAGCCACGTTTACTCTCCAATTCATCTTCGTCGTCAGTCACATCGTCCACGAGTAATGGAACATCATTAATGTAATCATTAATGTTGAAATCCGAAGCCGGAGCCTCATCTTTGCCATTTTGTTCCATTTTAATGTTGACACTTTTATAGTACTTCAATGCCATTTCTTCACTTGAAACAACCATATTAACAATATTCTAACCTAGATAAGAAATTCTTTGCTTCTATTTTTCCAGGATTAGTTCGGTCTCTTTTCACTGATTTATCACTTGTTTATCCCTCCTTCTTATTCTGTTTGTTTAAAAAAGGAATATAATATTCGTTAGCCCTTTGGGAGTGAATTTAAAAAATCATCAGTTCCCACTTAATTAACAATAAATTACAAAAGTATTAAAAAATCAAAAATTCACAAATCGTTTGAAACTAAAGTCGCTGCTGGTAGATGTATGTTGAATACCAAATCAGTTGTTTGTGAAAAATATAAGGGGCTGCCTCGCTTTATATAATTTTTCTCACGATGAGTCACTGGGCCTCGCGTGGGCGGTGCACGACTTGGTGCCGCAGACGTAACTGGATGAATTGGTGTTGGGGCCGAGACTGCAGGCTGGGAGGTGTGGTGCGAGCGTCGGGCAAGTCTGGTGAAGCGTCGTATAAATCTCGTGCGGCATCGTGCGAACGTCGCGCAGCCTGTGCCAAAGTCGCGCAGACGGGACTCGAGTAAACCACTGAAAAGTCCTGGATGGAAATGAGAAGGACGTATAAAGATGCCATTGCAGCATTAAACTCGCTCCAGCTGAACTTCGCCTCGCTCGAGGCCAAACGGAAGATCGGTCCCTCCGTTGACAAAAACGAATATTCCATCAAAGTGGTGTATGAATACATCAGAAGACTTGGTTACGCACCAGCTGATTTTAATGATCTTAATGTAATCCATGTTACAGGTACCAAGGGGAAAGGAAGTACCTGTGCATTCACCGAGTCCATTCTTCTTCAGTACCAGAAGTCTGCTGGCAACAAGCTCAAGAAAATCGGGCTTTTCACGTCTCCCCATTTAAAATCTGTGAGAGAACGGATTAGAATCAACGGCCAACCTATCAATGAACTGTTGTTTACCCGTTATTTCTTTGAAGTTTGGGATAAACTCTCCAACACCACGTCTGACCTTGAAGAATATCCGGACTTGGAGCCTTGTGACAAAGTCAAACCAATGTATTTCAAGTACTTGACGATTTTGTCGTTCCATATCTTCGTGAGCGAAGGAGTCAATACTGCTATTTATGAGGTTGGAGTTGGGGGAAAGTACGACTCGACCAACATAGTTGAAAAGCCTACGGTGACGGGAATTTCTGCCTTGGGAATTGACCACACTGCCATGTTAGGAAACACTATTGAGTCGATTACTTGGAATAAGACCGGAATCTTCAAGCCCAACACTCCTGCGTTTGTCACATTTCAACAGGAGCACCCAGAAGTCCACGACATGATCGAGGAACGGGCTAAGGAGATAGGTGCCAGTTCTTTGGAATTTGTAAAGAGTGATGCATTAGCTAACGTGCCTCTTGGTCTTCAAGGAGAATTTCAACGTGACAATGCTGCTTTGGCTGTTAGACTTGCAGCCACTCACTTAGCACATTTAGGAATCAAAGATTTACCTTCTTCTGACTTACTGTACTTACCTGAAGATTTCAAAGCAGGGTTGGCTAATGCCCAATGGGATGGCAGGTGTCAAGTTATCCAGAAGAAGCCTGGATTTGAGGAGCTTTCGTGGTACATAGATGGTGCTCACACATTGGAATCGATCAATGTCTGTAGTAAGTGGCTTGCAACTAACCCCGAGTTTACTGGGAATTCGAGTCATAAGAAGGTGCTCCTCTTCAACCAACAAGGCAGAGAGAATGCAAACGATCTTTTGGCAAGACTCTTTGATAATTTACTGGGAAAGGTAGAGTTTGATGTAGTCATATTTACAACCAACATCACCTGGGCCAGTGGATACAATGCTGAGTTGGTATCGATGAATAATTCCCAGGCTGCCATTGATGCATTGTCGGTTCAGAAGGGATTCGCTGAAGTATGGGAGAATAAACTCAAACCACTGGAAGCAACTTGTGATATTCAAATTTTCAAGGAAATCGAAACTGCTCTAGATTATATCAAGAAGTTGGGAGCTGCAGATGTTGCCGTTGTGGGTTCATTACATTTGGTAGGAGGTGTTTTGAGTGTCTTAGATGGTGACAGAGATTAAATAGTTACTTATGAAATGATAGAATAGATTAATAGAACCATTATATATATATTGCGGGATCTTTACTTACTTAATGTTTTCTCTAAAAGTATTAACCACATCTCCAACAGAGACCAAAGAGGCCTTCCATGCTGCCAAGTTATGTTTGACTTCTTTTAAGCTCTTTTCAATAAGTTGAGCATCTCCAGGTAAGATGAACTTGTTTACTCTGGTCAAGTAAAAGGTGGAAGTAGTTTGATCCAATTTACCTTCAATCAATCCATTCTTGATACAGTTAATTAACAAGACTTCCAAATCATTTTGGGATGATACTGGGATTTCGGCGAACTTGAACTCGTATTCACCGGAGCTTTCGAAGAATTTACACAATGCTAACATTTGAGATTTAAAGTGTAACTGTACGAACTCAGAAGAATCTTCGATGACTTCTCCTTGTAAGTATTTAGCAAAAATGGCAACCAAAGGATCAGAACTATATGATTGCAAAGCCTTGTTAACGTTATTGTTGACCAAGAAAGAAAGATCAATAATTTCACTATTGAGGGAAAAGTTGATCAAGTTGTGTAATTCTTGTTTGTTCAATTCATATTGATTGGTGAATTTTTTGATGATGTTTAAACTAGATAAACTGTGTTTGTTGTCTAATTGAACAAATTTCCAGAAGAGTTCTCTGGTTTTTTCATCTGAGGTCTTGGCTTCTTGTAACCATAACACCAAGTTAGTGCCAAAGGATAATTCAAGAATCTTGAAATCAATCTTTAATTTTTCCACAAATTCCAAGATTTGATCAATGATTTTAACACGGACAGAAGACTGGTTTGGTAACAAGTTGAAAATCAAAGTTAATTCAGATAATATACTGGTGGCCTTGATCGATTTTCTGTCTCTCAAGGATAATTGTTGAGCTGGACTCGAGTTGATCAAATTAGATAATAACAAATCGGCATCTTTGGACTCAAAAACTTTGGAAACACCGCCTTCGAGGTTGGACAAAATATATATGATCAAGTTAAAGGTTGGTTCGAATTCTTTGTCACTTAATTTCTTCAAGTATTCTGGAGATGAGGCTTCATAGACTTTTTGTATGAGTTGAGATTTATCTTTGATTTCATCTTTTTCGGTGGAAATAAAAGGAGCCAACGATTCGGAAAACTCAGTGTTCGTTTGGATTGTATCAATGATCTCTCCCAACTCAACAATAGAGTTGGTGAGTTCGTTATCTACGACAAACACAGACATTATATTGAGGTAACACTAGTGTTGATGGAGAAAATATGGAAAAAATTTTCAGTTCGCGAAGCTTGATACTACTATAAGGTAAAGTGAGTCGATAAGGTGTAACTTTCAACCATGAAGGAGAGCTTTTTCAAGTCTTATGGTCATCGAATGTACCACACTTCGTGTGAGTTCAATTCTAAACCATGTATAATGTACATTGTCTCTATAGAAATACAGGGTGTAGACCTCTCTACAGAGAGTTTTCATCTTCATTCTCTTCCTCATTGATAATTGGATTTCGATTATTATACATTCCACCAACTTTTTCACTCCCAGGCAGGGATCTGAACTTACTGTTGTTCTGTACTGGCATCGGAGGAGATGCTGACCGTGGTAAACTAACAAGAAATGAAGATGCAATGGGTGATCCAGTTCGGCCAAATACAAGTGAAGTTGGTGATTTCGAGACAGCAACTGGAACCACTAGGCTTCCATTTGCATTGGAAGAATTCATTGCCGTTGTAGATGAATTAGCGGTTGGGTAGGTATGACTTGTTGGGTTGCCGCAAGCTGAAGCGGATGTTGGACCAGATCCATTTGCAGTTACAATTGGCAGAAGTAAATCACTGCTCTCTTCTGAAGAGTTACTTGAGACTTGACGGAGGGAAGAAGCTTTCTTCTGCACGGATGGGTGCCTTGACATAGCTGAAGTGGAAACAGACGCAATCAGCACATCACTAGAAACTTGCCTTCTGTAACTTGGACGTTTCCCACCTCTTGATGCCATCGATGAGGTTCTGTTGCCGACTTCGAGTGTCGAAGTATTGAGTGACGAGGACTCGTACATATCCTCCTCCTCAGCTTCAAACTCATCCATTGAATCTGATGCAAGCATTTCTGACTCCAGCTCAGACATCATGGTGGAAAGTTGACTAATTTGACTCATTTGACTTATCTGACTAACCATGGACGACGGTCTGGTACGGAGCCTCAAGCTTGATGGTGTGTCATTCAATTTTGCTGATGGGCTTGATCCTGCCTTGTTATCGTTTGTGGGGGGAACGGGTGAGGCAGTGTTGGAAGATGTGATATGTGGTTTATCTGTTTGCTGGCTATCATCTCTAAGAACATGAGCAGGCTCAAGTACTAGATCTGATTTCTTCAGAGATTCGTCAGGATTCATCTGTTGAATAGGTGTGGTACCATCTTCTAGCACAGTTTTGGGGCTAGGACTATTGATGCTCAAATCACTGAGTTGGTCCCGTAAGATCAGACTTGAATCATGAACATTTGGTTCATCTTTCCGTTTCCAGAATTGGAATTTGTGCATAAGCTTACTACGACTGCCAGAAGGACTCGTGATATTTTGTAAATTAATACCACCTGACTTCTTTCGACGGTCTCCAATTGAAGTTATGGCACTGGAAAAAGACGTTCTCCTTTCAGACTCAGTGTTAGGATAGAATGAAACAGTTCTGTTCAAAGGAGGCGTGGAATCAACAGCAGTCAAGTCCGAAGCTTGGAGAACCAGAGTTTCTGCGCTCCTTCTCCTATCGTTGGACTTTCTGTCAAACGACTTCCGTGTACCAGAAGGAGTAGCCACCCCACTGTTACCACCACCAGCCGCAGCCAAATTGGTCCTACTTTGTGTTCTGCTACTCATACTCAAGCTAGACTTTATTCTTTCTAAAGGCTGACTGCCTTCTTCGGCCAACAGAAGCACACTCTTCACCTTCTTCTTGGATTTCTTTAACGAACTCTTGGCTGAACTTCTTCTTTTCTTCTTTTTAACGAACTCTCGGGTCAATGAAAGATCATAATACGCCGTCAATGAGTTCATTTCCCCATTTTCAATATCCTTTCGAAGTTTATCCACTCGTATACCAGCCTTAGCAAACCTTTTCAACAACATTTTCACGGTCTTAGATTGGAATGGTGGAAGCCCCAGGTTGTAATATTGATTTATTGATATGGCAGACTCGGTCTCCAGTAGTCTTTTCCTTTCTGTCGGGAACTTGTTGGTGATGTTTATAAGAAACTCGGAGTTTAAAATCTCATTAAGATTAGGCCGCAAGTTGGGATCTTTCGATAATAATCGTTTGATTAACGCAACAGCACTTGCGGGAACCGAGTCGTGGTATCGAGGGTCTTCGTGGATGATTTTGTATTTTGTCTTGAGCTCGTCGTCTTCGTCAAATGGCATTTGCCCGTGAAGCATCGTATACAAGATGACTCCCAACGACCAAATATCAGCAGCAAACCCGCTGTATTTCTCGTTTTTCAACACCTCCGGAGCCATGTACACGGTAGTACCACACATGGTCGACAACAACTTTCTTCGAGCCGGATTGAACTCTCTCACAAACCCGAAATCCGTGAGCTTGATGGTAGTTCTCTTTTTGTCTGCCAACAAAATGTTCTCTAGTTTCAAATCCCGATGTGCCAAGTTCAACAGATGCACGTATTTAATGGCCTGCATGATCTGGAAGAAGAGACTTTGCACCTGTTTCAACTCCAATCGACGGTTTTCATAAATGTAATAATATAACTCGTTTCCTTGACAGTATTCCATGACAAGCCAAAGCCGGGATTCGGTCTTGATCACCTCATAAAGCTTCACGATGTTCCTATGCTTGAGCTGTTTGTGATAGTATATTTCTCGAACGATGTTGGGGTCATCGATCAACCCAGACTTTAACACCACTGGTAAATTTAAGAGTACATGGTGGGCTAAATAGACTTTTCCAAACGACCCTTCGCCGATTTCCTCGACAATTTTGTAGTTCCCAATTTGATCAAGCAGACTGTCTGTGACTGAGAGATAGAATCTGTTGAAGTCGTCGGCGAGCTGGGCCGTATAGTTTTTATGTCGGATATCCAATCCGTTCATGATGGGATGGTTTGAGAGTGCGAAGTTGAGTTGAAGTGAGGTTCATTGCAACTGCAACAACTGCAAATGGTGTGAACACAAACACGAAGACAAATGCACAAACACGTAGCGGTGACGCCGTAATATACATTAGAGTTATACATCAGATATTCAAATATCACCTATACATCTACAACTTTTGCATGGCAGCAACGTCGGTGGATTGGACGTGGTCTTCGTCTTCCTCGATTTGTTCTTGCAAATCGTTGGTGGAAACCTTGTCGTCTTCAACAACACAGTTGATTTGTAACTTCTTGATTCCGTAACCAAGAGGAATCCATTGGTGGGCACCCCAGACCAAACCTTCGACTTCAATGGCCTTAACATTGGCCAACAATTCGTCCAAATCGGTTTCATCGTCCCATGGCTTGACGTCCAAGGTGACAATGGACTTGGCAGCAGGCTTAGGACCCTTGGCAGCCTTTTTGGCGGCGTATTCAGCCAATCTTTGCTGTTTCAATTTTTCAGCTTCCTCGTCGACTTCGTCGTCGTCGGATCCAAATAAGTCGACGTCATCTTCGTCTTCAGCATCATCCTTCTTAACTGGGGCAGCTTCGACTGGGACCTCGGCTGGAGCAGCGGCAGCGGCCAAGGTTTCGATTTCAGGTTTAGTGGTTTTCTCAGCAGACATTGTGGTGTAAAGGGTGTTGGAAAATTTATTGAGATGCGTGGGAAATGAGAGATAGATTGCAGGGTGGGAGGATTGGGCGGGATGCAGTGGACGAGGCGGTGGCCTGGCGCGGTAGCTGGTGCGATTCGGCAGACGGTTGCGTCAGACGGTTGCGCGGTCTTATTTGGTCGCATCATCTCCATCTCATCTCCAACAATGCTACTTCGATGTGCCAACTGCTTACGCCCCACAGGCACACGCAGGCTTCTCTTGCCGGCACGCACGTTCGCCAGATCGGCGTATCTAGGTGCCACCTCTGATGTCCAGAATCTTGTGGCTCCGTCGGTTGCGTCGCTATTCAATAAGACTCAAGATACTGCTACCCAGCAAAAGTTTCAGAACAAACTAGTGTCTGTGGTGGAAAAGCCGCCACAAGCTCCCAAACAACTCACAGTGGTGGACTACATCAACCCCACATGGCATAACATCGGTTCGATTCTTCGGGCTGTCCAAGAAGATAGAGTTCCACTGGTTCTTTTGGAGTTTTATGGTCTCAAAACCACGTCAGAACTCTTGAACAGGGTGCTTCTGAAGTTGCTTTTCAAATTCGAGGAGGAATGTCGAAACACCTCCACGCCACCACTTGATAGGTCGATCGACTTTTCAAACCCGGCCCAGTGGTACCCTGAAACCCGGAAAATGAAGAGGAAGATTGTCATGCACGTAGGTCCTACCAACAGTGGGAAGACGTATCAGCTGTTGCAGAAGTTGGAACGGAGTAAGTCGGGCTATTACGCGGGTCCCTTGAGACTTTTGGCCCGGGAAATCTACGAGAACTTCAACTCCAGAGGCATCAACTGTAACTTGCTTACGGGAGAAGAGGTGATTCCCAGCTTGGACAAGAACGGTAAGATCAGTCAGATCACCAGTGGAACCATCGAGATGGTGCCACTTTTCAAGAAGATGGATCTCTGTATCATTGATGAGATCCAGATGATTGCAGACGAGATGAGAGGTGAGGCATGGACCAATGCGTTACTTGGAGTACAGGCCAAAGAGGTTCATCTTTGTGGAGAGGAAAGCACCGTGAAGCTCGTGCAACACATTGCTGAGCTTACGGGAGACGAAGTGGAAGTCAACCGGTATAAGAGGTTGGGAAAGTTGGAGGTTGCTGACGCCCCGGTCAAGCACCACAAGAACTTGGTTCCTGGAGATTGTGTGGTGCTGTTCTCCAAACGGAAGATCTTACAACTTAAAGTGTCGATCGAGCAGAAAACTAAGTATAAAGTGGCAGTGATTTATGGGGCGTTACCACCAGAAATCAGAAGTGAACAAGCACAGGGCTTCAACAGTGGGAAATACGATATTCTTGTGGCCAGTGATGCAGTAGGAATGGGACTCAATTTAGCCATCAAGAGAATTGTGTTCTCCACATCGGAGAAATTCAATGGGTCCTCAGTTGAACCTCTTTCAAAGTCTGTGGTCAAGCAGATTGGTGGCCGTGCTGGTAGATTCAGCCACGATAAAGACAAACTGGGGGGAGTGGTCACTGCATTCACCCGAGCTGACTTAAAGTTCATCCGGAAAAACATGAAGGAAGAAATCGAAGATATCGAAAAGGCGTGTGTGTGGCCCACCAACGAAGTGTGGACCACTTACTTATCGAATTTCCATCCCAAAAAAGCATCCATTTCAATCGTGGCCGAATTCAGCAAGTCCAAGGTCAACTCAGACCACTTCTTTCTCACCCACATCGACAACAGAATGGACGTGATGCGTCTTATGATGATGGGAGGACTATATAAACGTCTCACCACCGAAGACCAATTGAGGCTCAGCATAGCTCCTATCAACTTCAACTCGTCGTCCGGAGTTATCCAGAAAACGGCATACGACTTTGTCCAGAACATCGCCAATCCCCAGTCCAAATCGATCCTCGATTTCGATTTCCTCCCTCTCGAGATCTTGAGACAGGATGGTGGATTCAAGGCGAAAGAATTATCCGAAGGCATGGAAAAACTCTCAATTTTAGAAGAAAGTCATAAATTGGTGCTCTTATTCATGTGGTTGGCACAGAGATGGCCGTATTTGTTTGTGGACATTGAAAGTGCCCACGACTGGAAGCTGTTGATCGAAAAGCGAATCAGCGAAGAGTTGGGTAATCTACGGGAAAATAGACGGAACAGCAAATAGAATATAATCACTTGTACATAGAATAGACATAGAATACAGAATACATGATGTAATGTGACAATAACCCCGGGTGTGGGGGACCTGGGGATGACGGTTGCGTACTAGCGCACGCAAACCGGCTGCGGTTGAGGGCAACCGGCATCTGTCCCAACGGTCGTCGACATCTGTCGCACCAGGAGGCCGGAGCGTCGGCCGGCCCCCTGCCCAGCCCGCCCAACCCCCGCGACGAGCAAGACCGGGCGCCCCCACACCCGCAACCGCCCAACACCAATAGCCCGAAACCGCCCTCCTCCACCCAAAATAAAATCCTCCCATCCCCCACGCGCACCATTCCACCCATTCTCCAACCCTCCCACAAATGCCTCCGCAATTCGGAACATTTCTAGCTCCCCCAAATATATTT